>JADDOH010016566.1:0-54307 GCA_016648135.1 Agrypnia vestita
GGCCGGAGACCAAAGTGATAATGAAGAATTGAAGGCTATTGTGGAAGCGGATCCATCGCAAACCACATCCGAGTTAGCTGCAGGCTGCGGTGTTAGTGATAAAACTGTTTTAATCCACTTGAAGCAAATTGGTAAGGTGAAAAAGCTTGAAAGGTAGGTACCTCACGAATTGAGTGAAGCAAATCAACAAACGCGCGTGGACTGCTGCGTTGCATTACTCAACCGGCACAATAATGAAGGGATTTTAAATCGAATCATTACCTGTGTTGAAAAGTGGATCCTGTACGATAATCGGAAGCGCTCATCGCAATGGCTGAACCCTGCCGAACCAGCCAAACCATGCCCCAAGCGAAAATTGAATCCAAAAAAGTTACTTGTGAGCGTTTGGTGGACTAGTGCTGGTGTCGTTCACTACAGCTTTCTTAAATCTGGCCAGACGATTACGGCAGATGTCTATTGTCAGCAACTGCAAACCATGATGAAAAGCTAGCTGCTAAACAACCGAGGCTGGTTAATCGCTCTAGGCCACTGCTGCTTCATGATAACGCTAGACCACACACTGCACAACAGACGGCTACCAAATTAGAGGAGCTCCAATTGGAATGTCTAACACATCCACCGTACTCTCCGGACCTTGCCCCAACAGATTACCATTTTTTTCGAAATTTGGATAACTTCTTCCAAAGGAAAAAATTCAACTCCGATGGGGCAGTCCAAACCGCCTTCAAAGATTTTATTGATTCCCGTCCGAATGGTTTGTTTTAGTAAAGGGATCGATGAACTACCTATGAGATGGCAAAAGTGCATAGATAGCAATGGTACATACTTTGATTAAATAAATATATTATAATAAAAAAAATCGGCTTTATGTTCCTCCCAAACTAAACGCCAATTTCATATGTAAGGACCTAATATACCCGTCGAAAATTACGTACTTTGTTTACGCTTCAACAAGCCAAGAGGCCCAATAACAGAAGCGAAACACATCACAAAACTAGTGTGGGAAGCTAGTGTCATGCCCACTAGGCTACGAGGGCCACTATATTTTATTATATATATTTCGGCCGCCAGTTAAAGGGTTGTGAGAATAGCGCTTTCTGGAGTAGCGCAGTGTCTTGAAAAGGTTAGTGATGAACATTATTAAATGGAGATTTATACTCTTTTTGGCTTCTTATGCCTGATTATTATATTATATCACATTATTATTTCAGCTATCTGGCGTTTGTGACATAATGATTATTACCAACGACATATAGATAAAGTAGTGGATGCACTTGTAAGTTTTAATTTTCATTAAACTGAAATAATAAAAAAATGCAAATATTTTTAAAAAAATCCAATTCCGAGTATTTTATTAAAAAAGCATAAAATTAATGTTTTGCTTTTATTTAATAAGAATTTTGAATTCATACTAATTATAAAAACGGAATGACATCGGCTATTAGATTGAAATTTACGAACGGACATTCGAAATTCTTATTATTGGGCATTACGCATTGAGCTATAAAATACTATAAACCTAGTTCGATATGCAAAATAACTTTGAGACTTAACGAAGCCCGTTAAATATCAAATAAAATCTGTTTATATTCGTTCGCTCTCTGTACGATTATACCTTTTAGATGTGTGCAGTAATAAATTGAAATCGGCGGCGTGTGAATGAGAAGAAAAGTAAAAAATATGGACCCGACTCGGGCACCGCGTTACTCCAATTCGCCTCTAAACAGTTACTTTAAATGCATGAGTGGGCACAGGAGGTCAAACATATAAAAATCTCCGTCTGTTGGCTCGCTGTATTTTTCAATCACCTCAAAGTACAATCCAGCAGCTCCGAATTCCTCCCTCTCATTACCTGTCCACCGAATGATGACATGATATTTAATGGAAACATCATTAAAATCGGTCTTCGTTTTTATTATTTTTCATATTGGAAAGACACGATACTGCCGCAAGACACAATTTGCATGTAAGTAGCCATAAAGTGTGTTCCTGAATAATATTAAAGTCTTTTTTGCCGTTATGAATATAACCGTGGTGTGGATGTATCTCGGGTATTTGCTTTCTCCATTTTTTCCACATTGAAAAGTAAGGCAAAATGTCAATTTCAACAGTCGAGTTATATTAATATTTATTAAGACGATAAGTATCAGTTAAAATATACAAAAAATTACAAATAAATAAATATACTTAAATTTTCCCAAACAGAATCACAAATTATTTTCTTCCACAATGTAATAATAAAAAAGTAATAATGTTTTTTTTAAGCAATAATTATAAAATGGTACATCATGTCAAGTTTTGGAAAAGTATCAAGGAGTTGACACAATAGAGTAAAAAAAAAATTGAAAAGTATACGTCATGTTAAAGCTACGAAACATCCTAGATGTAGGGTTATATAACATGTTAAGTTTGTTTTGTAAATAGAAATGGTAGATGGAAAGTATGAGGATACCTTAGCATGCGAATCAGCATAACAAAATTTATCTTCTTTAAATATTCTGGAGATATAATATAATTATGGTTAATTTTATAAAAAATAAATGATATTTTCGAAATTCTCGAGTTTAAAAGTGAGTATGTACATCACTGAATTTTCAAATTATCTTTTAACATGTAATATGTTTCCTCAATGGCTTTCTTGGTAAAATTATCACAAATCTGCGTTAAAAAAGCATGCAATATTGTTATTCCACAAGCGTTATGCAGAAAATTTAGTACTTATCTATAGATAATTGTGAGAAATAAATATTTCAACAAAACAAAAATCATCTGAACTTGAAATAAAATTCAGATGACGTTTGAAGAACAAAATATTATGCAGTAATTTATATGTTGTAATGTATCTGGATGAACGTCTGTCTGAGTGCATGAAAGGGACGCGAGATAGTGAGGGAAAATGGGACAAAAGGATCAGGAAACCACCAGAAAAGCACGCACTTGGAGAGCTATTTAGTACCGTTAATTGTACCTTGTCGCGATATTGTTCCATTTTATACGAAACAAATAAAAACCCAGAAGCACATTTTCACTAAGGAAAGGACATTTATGAACCAAATTTTTGCAGAGTGGTATGATGATAAGTGTATCTAAAACGAGTTTTTTGTTAATCCATCTGAATACTACATAGTTATATATATAAAAGAAAAAAGTCACTTTGTTACAGATTTTTAGATAAAGATGTAAAACTAATGTGCAATGAATGAGTCTTGAATTGAGAAAGTCGAGTGTCCCTCCGATTGCTCCCTTTTGAAGCGTTCACCAGTGCCATGCTGAAGTGCCAGCAGTGTTTCTGACATGTAAAAGTGTGATGATATGTTATCGTCTACTTGGAGCTAGGCAGAACGGTGATTATCAAAAATAGAGCATAATATAAAATACGTTTAATAATACACACGTGTTTTATGAAACCGTTCTGAGTATTGCTAAAGAATTACGCATACAGCTGTATTATCTATAATCATGTCATTAATATACAGTTCAGTCAGAAATGATCAAAACAATTAGGTATGTACATAATTCGGAGTAAAATGGTTCAAGTAATTTCATATTAATTCCCCATGTCAATTATTCATTCAATGTTTTTTGACTAAAGTAATGACTGATTTTTACATTACCAAAATTATAGTAAATGAATGTAGAACTTAATTTAATATCCTTAAGGATATCAGGCAATTACAATGTGTTGGTATACGGGTATGTGTACAGAACCAATACAGCAAAAAATGTAATCAATATGTTTGGGTTATTATCGTTTGAAAAGCTAGAGTTTATCCTTAAAGCCAAAATATCGCAATCTAAAGCTTAAAATAGTGCACAATACAGTTGTTATACTTAAAAAATATCAGTGCTACCCGTTTAAAACAAGTAAAATGCTGGGCAACCTACAAAAATTAAATTGTCTAAATAATTCATTAATTGAATAATGCTCACGAAGTACGCACGAGTGCATTTTTTCGTATTAGTTTACCTTGAAAGAGAAAAATATTTGGATAATTTTGAAACACCAATCACAAATTTAAACGTGTATTGCCACGGGGTGCGCTCATATCGCATAAATTATTCCAAGGAAACATCTAGATAGCTGTAATTCTTAGCTAAAACAAATCATGTCAAGCGTAGAATTCGACATCGCATAGCTGGCTTATGTGTGTAAAAGCTCCGACCGATTAGCCAGAGGCTAGTAATTCCGCGACTTTAAATGAGTTACCTGCGCGGATGAGAGGCTATCTTTTATTAAACCGAACCATACAATAATTGCGAAGAACCCGTACTCAGTTTAATGTTGTTTACATTTTGTCACCAATTGCTTTGCGAAATTAATCTGTTGCTGGAAGGCAGGATCTAATGAACCAGTCTTCGTTTATATAAGGTAATATGTAAACATCCCTTTGCCTGTATAAGGTCTCCCCGATAATTATACACCCTTGATACATACACATCGTGTACATTGGTAGTAGCCATTTCCTTTCTTTAAAATGTACCTATTGCATTTCATTTGGCCAGTTCTGATATGGTGTCTCTCGATGTATTGTATTACCTATTATGGTGTTTTATCTTTTGATTCTATCGTAAGAAGTTAAAGCCACCAGATATTTCATGAAATAAATTAATGCCGTGTGTTATATTGCCTTCTGCTGTATTAATTCTAGAACTTTTGATTACATGATGGAAGGTATACGATATTCTCTACATTAAATAGTATGTATATAATTTTATATTTGCATGTAACCCAAATAATATTTTACTTATATAAAATATTATGATGTAGGTGTATTTTATTGTAATTTATGTATTTTATTATTAGATAGGGTTAATATCGTTTTAAATTAATGTAGAAAGGTTGGAAATTTCGAATAATAAGCCTCAGATCATTATAATCACGTGGCTACGACCCACTGAAGAGATTTTCAAGTGGAGGTTTTATCATTTATCTTTACAAATATTTATCGCATTTGCACCTTTTTCCACATTTTAGATTCATGTTTGTCGAGGCCTTCCCCGAGGTCTCGTCCCTTTGGATTGCTGATTCAGCTTCATATCTCGGATGAAGCGTTCTTTGGACGTGCACAGTAAACCACTCTATAGTGTAGCGATACCTGGATCATTGAATCTATTATCATTAAGGGATACAAGCCAACCGATAAAATCAAATGTCTGTTTAGTGTGATATATAATAATAATAATAATAATAATAGTTTTTTATTCATATCTAATTTTTTTGAATTGTATTACACTTCGACTGCCTAACTACGGATTATCTGTTTGAAGGCAGTCGACTATTTACATAGCAAAAAGAGAAGAATATAATTTAGTGTAGGTCCATTACAATAAAAATTTAAATTAACAAATACATAATAAATTTAAATTTGATAAAATAATAAGTATACATTACAGTAAATTTTTAAACAAACAAATATATAATCAATTTAAATTTGATAAAATAATTAGGATCAGAAATACAGAAATATGGATTATATTACAAAAACAGAAATATGGATTATATTATATCAAATTTTGCTTATATTTCGCTCTAGAATAAAATTAATGATTTGTGTATCTATAAAAATATATCGGGGACTGAGTATTGAGTAAATTTATGAAATCCACGATATTTTTTATCGAAATTAATTCATCGTTTTAATTTACGTGTTTAAAAACTGTTTATTTTACTTGTTGAAGCATTTTTCCTGTTTTATACCAATGCAAGTCGTTGACTTTGCACGCAATGACATTTCATGTTCATAATAATTTATCTTTAATATTTGAATATATTTATTTATATCTTCTCATCTCGAGCCTCAAGCTCGGTATACACCTTTAGCGGGTGTGCGCGAAGCGTGAACCGATTCTCTATGGTCGGTCAAAGGACTGCCCGCTGTCATGTAACCCTGTACCCTCACGCTGTTTTACGGAGAAGCCTCCGAGAGTGTAGAGAATTGAAATGATATATGAACTATGGTCACATCTTTCCAGTTCTCCCCGATGAGTTTTGTCAGAAGTCAAAGAAGCGTCACTTGGAGCAGCGTGACGTAAAAAAAAACTTCATTACCATCTATCTACTATCACATATATTATTTATTTTTTTATTAAATTTATTTGGTAAATGTACAAACTTAAGAGTGACTGTATTCAATATAATATAATTAATACACATTTCTGTTACACGTTTATCCACTATTTAATGAGAATTTATTCTCGTGTTTAAAAGTGGGGGCATTGTCATATATGTATATATCTATTGTTAATGTAATCGTTAGTGCAAGACATTAGTTTATATAATATAAGTAAGATATAGACAGAGAAACATTAGAGTAAGTTATAAAAATTATGACATTAAATTATTTAAGTAAGATATAAACAACACAAGAATACAAAAATGTAAGTCATTAGATTAAATAATAAGATATAAACAAGGAAACGTTAAATTAAGTTATAAAAATTAAAAATTAAGAAGGTATTGTAATAACATTTAAAAGTATGTATATATTGATTGTTTTTGGTAAGATTTTTTCATTGCGTTATTGTGATGGTTTTTTGTAGAAGATTTTTCAATTTAGTTTTGAATTTCTATAATCTTTCCGTCTTCATTTCATTGGGAAGAGCATTAAAGAATGATACTTCTTGATAGGAGAAATGGTGTTGGGCCGTGCTAGTATTACATTTCGGTATCAAAATATTTCCAGCTGATCTCGGTCTATTATTAAAACAACCAAATGTACCATTATTGATGTACATTTTGTGAATTTGAAGTATCGCAAATTTTTTGAAGATTTGATTAATATTTAGGACATTAAAAATGTTGAAAAGTTCCCTTGTTGGGAATATTGAGGGTTTCCTCAAAATCACTTTGATAATTACTCTCTGAATATAGGTACGAATATAATATAGGTACTTTATTTTGTGTACTTTTAAAATATAGACAAATGTTCAAGGTTTAGAGCTACTTTTAAAATATAGTCAAATGTTCAAGGACCGACATGATATAATTTGCATTAAATATGTGATTGCGCCCAATTTACCACCATTAACTTCCTCAATTGCTGCAGAACATTATTACTTTTATGATTAGAGAGTAAACGTTACATTAGCATGTGCACATAAAAAATTGTAAGCGGTATTTTTAATAATTTTTGTAGCCTGCGGTATCAACTGTTAACTCTCTCCCTTTTAATATTTTTATTGACTGGGCGAGCACTTGCTTGACCAAACAAATGCTTTAAGGACGACCCTCGTAGTCCAGTGGGCATGATACTGACTTCCCATTTCGAGGGTTCCGTTTTTGATTCCCGGTGAGATCACAATACATCTGTGTGATTAACTCAAGCCTGGAGTGTTTTTGTGACGTGTTTCGCTACAGTAAATGGGCTCTCTGGCCTGTTGTAGCTTAACAAAAAAATACTTGTCACTGTACTGCCGAGGTACTAAAAGCCAGACATGAAAATATTAATCTACTTACCTACTAAACGGGTGAATAGAGAATTGTACAAAATGGTTTATGAAATAAGTATATTTTAAAGGTATTATTAAGTTACTTATCGCATAAAGAGTTAAAATAATAATTGTTATTTAAAATAAAATATTTCAAAAAAATGTACGGGATAAAATAAAAACACTTTAAAGCTAATAAATTTATACTCATTAAGCTAAAAAATATATATTTTTAAAAAATGTACGGGATATAATAAAAATACTTTAAAGCTAATAAATGTACACTCATTAAGCTAAAAAATAGGGTCAAAAATATATAATTGATAAAAATAATTACGTTTGACAGTAAAATAATTATAAATAGTTAATTAAGCAACGTTGGGAAAATTTACAGACATTATGTTAATCGATATTATATTATACTACTTATCCAATAACCTTACCACTCTAAGCCAGTAATGCATGGTTAGCTAATATTTGCTAAGTGTGTTATTTGGTGTGTTAGTCACGTTTTTTTAATCTGCTAGTGTTTAATTGTCTTGTCTGCTGAGGCACTATAATTTTATTACGTTACAAATTAGTTGTGATTGTACTATTTTTGTTATCGCTGGATTTATGTGGTGTTTTAGTGTTGTGTTAGTTGTGTCGGTATATTTAATCCATTTTGAGTAATTCAATGCCCTTGGCTTTTATTTCATTGTTGATTATATTGCGTACACGTTTTAGATACTGGGATTGCCATATCATTAATTTCTTTACTTGCCAACACATCACTAGGAGGATATGATGTATTCTATTAATATGTTTATCCTCCCATTGTGTATAATCGCTATTGGTTCCACAACTATTGGTGGGTCTTGGCTCCTTTATTCATTTAATCATTCATTGATCGTATAAGTAAATATTCATTAAATAAGATAATTGTCGATGTCTCACAAAGATGATGCTAATTAAATGGGAAAGTATGTATAGAAGACTTAATTGGGAGTTTACAGGACTTACGACATGTCTTAAGGTTGGCTTAAGTAATTACTTTACACAACGCAACGTTCATCGATTCTACGCAAGATCAACCACACGTCTATCAAATTTCGGAAAGTTGTATATGTGCATTTATATACCTCATATACGTTATTTGATGCAACTACATAAATGAGACTGGCATATTTTTTTGACTAGAGTGTAAAGCA
Organism: Agrypnia vestita; assembly: GCA_016648135.1. NCBI lineage: Eukaryota > Metazoa > Arthropoda > Insecta > Trichoptera > Phryganeidae > Agrypnia > Agrypnia vestita. The sequence goes on from JADDOH010016566.1 coordinate 8,619, forward strand.
ATATTCTCTTAAAAGTATATATGATATTCTTCCGAAATATTTAACATTTCACAAATTATTTTCAGTTTTCACTCATTTTATTAACCAGTTTATTTCCACAATATTTTATTTTATTTTATAATGTTCTAAGAACACAATAACTGGATTTTTTCCACCGAATGATAATCATTTTATTCATTTTTAAAAAATTTCATTAACTTGCCCTAACGGATTTCTTAAATAACCCTGTACGGGATTCATAGTAATTCTGTTATAACAATCTTCACAGGCAAACTGTATTCGATACAAGGTATCATCCATCCAACGAAAGCTTTAAAACTGTAACTTTGATCGATCTTCGACAAAATCACATCAATCAAAAAACAATCTGGATAATTTGTCTTCTTCGACGTCGCAGGTAGGTGCGTAGGTAATCGTCGTTACGTGGTTACCAACGTGCAGTTTGCAGTTTGCATAGAAGTATGCAAATGTCGAATCTCGTTACAGAATAAGAGATCAGCCAGTCAAGAGGCAGGCACCGACGGCTTCCAATAAGCAGGCTATCTAAATGCAAATTATTTCGCAATATGCATTGATATAAATCACGCGGCTTAATGCGCCCGATGTTCACGCCGAATCGTAGAGGGGGAAGCGATCTTAGGTGTCGTATGAAATGTTGAATGTCAAAAAATATTTTTTTTCTCAGTGTTGCGTTCAGTGTTGCCGTGGTTCTTCCCAAAATTTAGCATCAGATTGCCTCTTCACAAAATTCCTCGCACAGCATTCGGTTAGATGAATATTTTTGATGATTAGGTATAGCATTAGTTTTGCGGCTGGACATAATTAATTTTAAAAAATTAATTAACTTCGCTTAAGTCTCTTTTCTCAAGACGGACGCGCATTAACTCATCCATGTTTTTTTTCTAACAGAGCATTATTTTTAGTGTTTTTGTCATAAAAACATTATGTTTAATTTCTTCATCATATTATGTAATCATCTTCTTCAAAACGTTCATAAAATATTTATACTTTGTACTCAATTGTCACTCCAGAACTATGTATCAGGATCAATAACGAGCATTTAATAAAATATTTTATGTCATGGATCAATTAGGGTGCGTCCATTTTGATGAGGATACAATAATATAGAAACCGGTTGACGTTTAGTAAATAAAATTTGGTTTATGCAAAGATAGTTAGTTTTTTTTAATAATTAAGAAAATCAATGGGGGGGAGTGCCTTCAGGGTTTAATTAATGACACAAAAAAAAATTATATATATATATATATATAACGTATTTAAAGTTATTTGTTATTTGAGTGACATCGCCTAAAATACCTTTCAGTTTTATCTGAGTTACTGCGATTCTGTTCTTCAGATAAATTATTTTCAGCAGTCTAATTTTTCATCTCAACTTATTTAATATAAAATAAGAATAAAATTAAGCTTTGATTATCGTGAATTTGGAATACTTTATAATATAATATTTTACGACATGCTTATTATGCGTATTGTTGTTTACGATGCAATGCTTTTAAGCCAATAGCTAAATATTCAGTAAATATTTTAACTACATCACACCTGAGTCTGCATTTTTTTAATATTCTAATCTACTGCATAACCGTCCATTAAATGTTCAAATTTATACAGACGGAGTTATAAATAAATATTTAATAGGCAATATTGTTCGCTTATAGACTATTCTGCAACACTGTTTATACTTTATGATGTTAGCTTTTTTCCATCAATTCGGCTTATTATAGCATCAGATATTTGCTTACACTTTTATAAAATAAAATTCATTTTATTCAATGTACAAGTGAACAACAACGATTTTTAAACCGGTATCTACCCATTAATTACAGTTTTTCAAATAGTTTTGTTTATAAAATATGGTTTAATTTACTGTCAACTAGACTTTAGCTATGGTAAGATTAACGATTTAACACTTAAAATAAGCTAAAGAAATTTGTTAATAAAAAAAAAAAAAAATTTTTAGCGCTGATTAATGATTTAGAGCTCGAGCTTCGCGTTAAACGTTTTACAAGCACCACGATCTCTGTGTATAAATATATACGATAGACATAAAGGACATAAAATAGACGTATCCTTAATAATTTATTAAAATTATCTTGGTAAACCTGTAACTTTCTGGAAAATGCTGCAATAGATAATATATTCTTATTACGTAACTATCTATTTATTTTAACAAATTTATAGCAACGTAATAAGAAAATCTTTAAAAAATACATAATAAATAGATTGAGGCAGATTCCTTAAAAGATGAAAAAATCAATTAATTCATCATTCTGAGAAGTCTTGCTTGCGGCAGAAGACCGAGAACAATTGAAAAGAATTGTCAAAACATCCTCGAAAGTGGAGTGATATCCAAAGATATTTACATTAACTCTTTTTACATTATTGTGTCTGTAAAAATGTTTAAAATGGTATAATTTATAAAACTGGGAAGACTTCGGTGGCTGGGTCATGTGGAGACAATGTCCGAGCATCAATCACCAAAGTCCCTCCGTAGGCCAATAGGGTGGAGGAGCTTAGGAAGGCCAAAATTAAGATGGAGTGACAACGTCCTCAAAGACATCTCTGCCTTAGAGCTTCGCAACTGGGGAGAGTGGCACTAAACCGAGATGAGTGGAGGAAGATTATTGAGGAGGCCAAGACCCACCAAGGGTTGTAGTGCCAAGAGTGATTCTTCTTCTTCATGTGACCCGACAGGTCCCCCCAACGTCGGCGATCATCTGGGAGAAAGTTTCCCTGTCCAAGGCAGTGCGGAACAGCTCTTCCACGCTTCTTATCTCGGTCCACTCACAGATGTTTCGAAGCCAGGAATGCCGCCTCCTTCCGACCCCTCTGCGACCCTCAATCTTCCCCTTCATGACGACTGAAGGATGGAGTACTTTTCGCCTCTCATTATACGACCAAAGTATGAAATTTTACGGAGCTTTACTATGTTGAGTAACTGTCTGTTTGTATTTGCTCTACGTAAAACTTCAACATCACGAGTCATGTCAGTCCAAGGTATCCTTAACATTTTACGATGTATCCACATTTCGAACGCCTCTAGGCGATTTAGAGTAGCCACCTTCAGCGTCCATGCTTCAACCCCGTAAAATAGAACTGACCATACATAGCATTTGATCAACCTCTGTCTGAGTTTCAAGTTTAAGTCGTCATTACAGAGTAGACTTTTCATCTTATTAAAAGAGTGATGATAATTTATAAATTAAAAATCCTAGAGTGTTTCAACTTTCTGTGCCGGCCCTGTCGTCGCCGCGCTGGTTGTCGGAGTGAATGGCTTTTCTTAATCAATGTCACACGGCGAGGAAGTGGTTGTGTAATATCACCAATTAAGAAAAAACCTTCAATGACAGGCGATATATCGATCGACACACTGGCAGCGAATTACGGGTGGGGACGTGGGCGTCCGGTAATGGCGCGCACTTAGCACCGCGGACCGACCCCAGCGCTGACGACTCGCCGCGCCGGGGCGGAAGCAGACGAGGAAGGTGCGTGACGTCATAGTGAAACGCTACAGATTAAAGGTACAGATACACGTGCTTATTAGTGGCATGCTCATTAGCATGCTCAAAACTAGCATGCCATAACAACTGTACACACTTGCTCATTATAAGCATGCTCAAAGTTAGAAATCAAACATACACGCTTATTAGTGGCATGCTCTTGTCATAGAATAGAGACGCTCTTGTTCAAAATAAAAGCTTTGCAAACTGAAATAGAAAATTCAAGTGAACCAATAAATCAAAACAGTTCCCGAGTTTCCATGCGCACATTTTTGATTTTAGTTTTTATAATTTTTATTGTAAGATTTGAATCATTCATGCCTTTTAATAAAGTTTCGTAAACATTATTTTTTGCTATATTATTTTTACACAACGGTGACCGAGTATTCCATAGACATTCGTGATTTCTATAATAAGTCACGAAAAGTAATGTTTTATCATCTCTTCAACGCGCCATATTTGTTTCGTCTGTCGCGGACTGAAAAGATCGCATTGATAATACTAGCCGCGAAGCCCGCGAATGACATAAACATGCTCATAATGTGACAAATGGTTGCACTCGAGCACGGCGTGAACTAAATCATGTGGTTCAGGGTATTTGGTGAAACTGATTTTAGGGTGCTTAGGTACTATTTCTCACCATGACGCTAAAAGGTTGCTAGCCTATTTCGCCCAACCTTTAACGCGATATTAGACAACATTAAGCGGGTTGCTCAGCAAATTTGAAAGCATAAAACAGGAGAGATACAGAACTATAAGAATAAAAAACTATAGGAAAAAAACTTTAATTTTAAGAAATAATTTATAGAAAGTTAACGAATTCTATAGGTAGATCATTTGAATATTTATCCATATTTCGGCGTCAACTATACTAAATGTGATATTTTATGATATTTATGTTGATGAAATAGTCAGAACAGTATTTTTAAAATATACGTAAACAAATTTCACCCCTACATAAGATACAATGTTCACAGTCGTACGATTACGTAAAAGTTGAAATTTCTGAAAGTCAATATGCCTTCAGAGCAAAAATATTACATATCGAACCATTTCACAATTCGAAGAAAATTAATACTTCGCTCTTACGTAATATCGTTTTATTTAACTCTTTATATTAGTTTCGCCGCCGTCCGTACGTACGTGTGTGTGGAAATGTCTTGGATGTGAAAATTAACGCACTTCCCGTTACCAATCGAACTGATATTTTGACGTCGATGACAACGCATTTTGACAGCTTCCTCGATATACAGTCATTGTGGTTATTTTCGTTTTTCGCGGAAAAAAATTCGTCGACCGTGAGCTCGATTCCAAAAATTTCAAGTTCCCCGAACGGACACAGCCCGCCGATGTTCTTGGGAAATACATTCGTCGCGGGACGTCTCTTCTCCTCAGAATTGAGTCGAATTTTAGCTTTTTTCGTTTTAATCCGAAAAACCACATGGCAACTTAACTTATAACTTTGCGAGTTTTCGTCCGATCCTAAAAATGAAAAGTTTTCCCGAAACTTTCTTTGGGACCTGAATTTTATTTTATTTTCAATTTTGCCTCCAAAGAAAACACTAGCAACAAGCATGGAGTTCTATTTAAATTCAACAGTGAACGTGTGCTTCCAGTTACAAATTGTTCGGCTTGGTAACTCATCATAAAGAAGTACATTACTATATTGCAATATTTTCAGTTGTTTGCAAAAGAAGCCTGTTTCACAGATATTTCATCTTCATCAATTTTAATCATTCTTATTGATTTTGGTGCGTGATTGAAATTCTGCGAAGGATTGTTGCAGTGCTGCGTTTTTGTATTCTAACATTTAAAAACTAACCCAAAAAAAACAAGATTTTTTTTTACCCCCTTTTTTATTTTATCAGATTGCGTGTCTACCAGATGCGTCGCAGTCTCTTCATACGACTTACAGAGTTGTATGAAAAAACCATTAAAAATTTCTAAAAATCCAAAATTATACTATAATTATTAATTTTTTTACAAAAATTTGATAGATCTTTTCGATCGTCGCCACGAGTCTGCTTGCAAAGTTTCAGCTTGATTGGATTACGGGAAAAGGGTTAAAAATCGATCCAAAGTTTTTGCGTCAACCAGACAGACGGACGCCACGAGTTAATTAATATAAAAGGAGTAAAAATCATTTTAGACCATCGAACGTGAGCACTTGGACTTGCTGACTTGCCGACGCTTTTCACTGCAGATCCAATCATTTGTTGCAAAGCCTCATCGTTTACTATGTAATTCCTAGCAATTATTTTGTTAATAATGTTATATTCTCGGCAGTTCAATTTGTTTTCGGTCTGTTCTCAGTGAAAAATGCGCGCAATAATTGTCTATCGGGCCATTGCGCAGATGTTTCATTACTCACTTATCTATGAATATTTTCCTCAAGCGCATCGGGGCCCAATGGAAGCCATGAATCAGATGGTCCACGGACGATTAAAGCTCCCAGATGAAGTCGAAGTAATCGTCGTGCGTTGTGGACGCAATTAATACGATTTTATTTACGAGCTTTGGAGAAGCTCCCCAGTTGGGCGCAGCCGGTCCGCGGGCGGAGGTCCGAAGTGAAATAATGCCTCATCAGTAATTAGCTGAATTAAAAGCAAAAGTTCATTAGTGAAGCCTTCCACCCGCGGCTGTGAGAGACGTTTTGTATGAGACAATTTGCATAACGCGGCAACTCCACATCGATATCATTAAAATCTGGATGTATGTTCATACATAGCTGTTGTTTCATTATACGCTTATTATAATCCTAAATTAATGCAACATCATTGAAAGATTTGGCAGATACTTCGTGGTGCAACATTATAATTTCAAATATGTTTTAATATACTTTGTAATACACACACAATATGAGTTATTAATTTACAACTATAGTTTCGAGAGGAGCAGTCCCTCTCATCATCAGGTATAGATAATAACTAACTTAAATACAAAACAATTTTTCCGAATTTGCCAACCATATAATTAACACCAATCATTCTTTCGATAGTCACAAATTAAAATTACTCCACTCGGTTCCCCATAGACGATGGATAATGAATAGTTTGGAAACCGTTGAAATCCTAAAAAATTTAAATTCTGGAAACACATTAATAAATAATATCACATTTCAGTCCAGTTCACCACTCCTAGAGCTGTTCGGCGAAAAAAATACCCTTCCCTGCCGCGCGCCCCCCTGACCCCCCTGACCTACCCAATTAGATTGATAAATTTTGTATTTAAGTTAGTTATTATCTATACCTGATGATGAGAGGGACTGCTCCTCTCGAAACTATAGTTGTAAATTAATAACTCATATTGTGTGTGTATTACAAAGTATATTAAAACATATTTGAAATTATAATGCAACATCTTTTATATATAACACCATAAGGTAATATTCATGTGTCATTTTATTATTTACAAGTTAGTCATTGATTATACTTTTTAAAGTATCTAGATATACGAAATAATTGTGTCAGTTAACTTCTGTGATGTCACTATAACTTAGCATATTTCATACAACTTTATATGAATGTAGTTATGGAACTGAGAAAATGTTTTCTAAAAATTTGAACCAACAAAATTCTAATACGTCAACATTTAATCCATTATTGTGAGCAGAGCGCATTTTAGAGATGTTTTTTTAATGTAATTATAAGAAAAAACTTTTATTTTCGAAGAAATGACGCATTTTAGAGGTTGGTTTCTTTCTACAAAATGTACGAAAAACAGTACTTATTCTTTCTATGTAGGGTCCATGTTCTATGAATTTGATAAACAATGAAGTAAAAAGTATTTTTTGGGGCGTAGAAAACGTTCAATCTCCTTAAATGTTTTCAACAAAATGTGGCTCTAAAACCTAAACTGAAATGGCGCTTGGTTATGAAGGATATTTGATATTAATTATAAAAATCCTAGGAAAGTATTTACTTATGTTATAGTACTGCTAGTACGTGAATTCTACGATATTATTATTTTAATAAATAAATAATAATTTAATGTTGAAGAATCAAGTTACCACTAAATCCAATTAGGCGAACATATCTTTGACAGCCATAAATATAAAACATGTGAAAATATTGCATAAAACTCAGAAATCCCAAGAATTTTACGACTATTCCTCTAATATTCTGCGCATACAAATGTAAATCTTGGGTGGCACCCTCCACAAAAACTCAACAGGTAAAAAAAGATTAAAAAAAAAACAACAATAAAATATACATTCATGCTTGCTCATCCCTGTGCAAACTAAGAAATACTCCGGACCTGCAGTCGATATGGCGTAAGTGCAAAGGAAGCTTTGATCATTTGTGGCGTTTTGCACTTGAGTTGGTAGGTTACCCCTTCAAATATAAATTCATCAAAGGGTAGACTTTGCACGGACGCATTTTATTGAATAAATACACAATGGATGGAGCAAAGTTTACAACCAACAGTAGCTGAATATTTAAAAAAAATCAGACAGGAAGCATTCCATCATTAATTTGATCCTACTTTTTGTGCGTCTTCTCGTGTGTCTTCAAAATTCTGGTGATCTTTTCAGCATTCAATACCTATTTACTTTGCAAAAAAATATGAAATAAAAATATATAATGCTATATTTTTAATGCGATCTTATTTGAAAGACTATTTCTTAAGTCCACATGAATTTGTATAAAATTGTCAATAATTAGCTATTTTTAAATTTGTTTTATTTTTTTATTTTCTTAAACTCAGTTAAATTTAGTTAAGTTTAATAAATTATAATATATTTGAAATTATATAAGATATTATTTTATGATCTTAAACACACAATGTCTATGAGAATGTTATCGTTTTAGTAAATTAAGAGGGTGGATTAAGGATTAGGTACCACTAAAGGTTTTCGAAAAGGCAACTATCACGGTAAACATTGGTACGCGTCTTTGTTAAGCTCTAGTATATACGTATAGCATATTTTTGGCAGTCTACGGAGAGGCGGCCGTAGCAGTACGCGTTAATCGGCCGGTATAGGTTTGGTGACCCTGTTTTTTTAGCCGTGAATTCGAACTGAATTACAGGCGTTAGACGAAGTCCGGGGACAGACAGATGGATGGATGGACAGACAGACAGATGGACGGACAGACCACGAAATAAGTAGTTGATAAAGCATGAAGCACATATTATCATGTAGTGTTACTATAAATGAAGAGTTAATTTCACAAATTTTCTATTCAACTATTTTCATGGCTTTTGGATGAATAAATAATGCTGATTGTATAAAATTTGTATTTTAAACAGCGGTGAAATATTATTATCACTATTTAACACTACTGATCGTTTTGTAGGCAAGTCAGTGCATGCTAGTCTTTGACAAGATTAACACACATGTGATAAATATTGGTGAAAGTTTGACAGTACTAGGTTGTGGCCTATAATATTGTGAACATAGTAGTGTATTGTTGGTCCTGACGAAGAGACGGGTACGTCTCGAAACCGGTAGACCTAAAATCTGGTAGGGGTTTATACTAATTTAACTAACACTCTGTTAGCGGTGAAATATTTGAATGTGTAAAAAAAGATGCTCCTTCCAAAGAGACATAACATTTTATAATAGCTAGGGGATGTGAAATTAACGACATTTAATATTTTACACGATATTCATTTATTGATATAATTACGCTCAAAGCGACATGTTACAACTGCTATTGTATAGCTGCCTACCGTAGATCGTATGTAAACGTCGCTACAATAATGTAATTAATGAGCATTTTTAAATAATGATGTGCTTTTTACATACATAAAAAATTATTTTTCGTTATCTTTCTAGCTGTGCTAAATCTGAGTCGGGCATCTCACATTTATTATAGATCTATGCATTATTTATGTATATCAAAATGCAAACTTTAGAAAAGGTAAAAAAAACTGCAATAGAAACAACACAAATAAAATAAGAAACGTGCTTCTTAGATCAAGTTAAGTGAAAAAAAGGATATTTTATACTAAATAAATTCAGTTCATTTGCTTTTAATGCCTCGTCCATATAAATCAATCCAAAACATATAAAGCACAATAGTTTGATGAAAAAAGGAATCAAATCCATAAACGCCGAAGGTTTTCATAGTCCTTTTTTTCATTCAACATTTACATACATCCATCAAGTTTTACGTCTTTCCGAATTCCCACAGCACTATTGTCGCCAAAAAATAATGGGAAAACGCATAAAAGACATCCTTTAGACAACTCGGGCGGCGAGATATTAAAATTAAGACTGTCATCGCGCGTACGGGGAACGTGATTCACTGCCGACCCACAAAGGGACCTCGCTGCCACTTGTTGGATTTATTCCATCACGCCAATTATACCATTCAAATATTTTATATCGCGACTATTATTTATGCGACTCGTAAATGTTTTGTCTGACTCGCTATTGTGCGTCCGTCTGCTCGCGAAAACTGTCTCCGCGAGCTTTGTCTGGCGTTTAACCTCTGTGGAATAGTGGTTCAGTCGCCGCATTGTAATCCCGAGGCCTACGGCGATTTCTCAGTCATACAAGATTACAGAAATCCTCATTTTTTTATTACGTACATTAGTAAATATTGGAGAAGTTTAAAATATTTTTTATCTTAAAATATCGTATTATAAATACTTCATTGCTAATAGCCAAAATTTCTGGGGAATCGTCTTCATTCAATTTTGAATGGAACACATGCGGGGTATAAAAGCAAAGGCAGCCAAAAAATTTGAACGCAGTCATCGAGGAATACTAATTTATAATTTACTGAATTCGTGATTATATAGGAAACATAGCCTAAAAAATGATTATGGAAGGGATAGATACATGAAATCTTGAATTCAGTACTTAATTTTAATCCTGGTGACTGCATTAAAAACATTTATTTTTATTTTTTGGATATTTTTGCCTTTGCTTTTATACTTCACATATTATCTACACTTTGGATGTTATGTCAACAGTAAAGGAGGTAAGCGACATTTTTTTCAACATTTCTTACCAATCTTCTTTAAAATGTTGAAACATCATGAAAGTAGCTTATATCGAATATTAAAAATTCATTCACTTACATAGGTATAATAAAATTATTAAAACAATGTAGAAATTTGAATAAGCTTTTCATATAATCCATTGTCTTAAAAATCTATACTCCAAACAAAAAATTACTATAAACCAAGTTGATACAAGTGGCCCTAAGCGGCATTCCACGCTTATTTATAAATGTATGAAGCATAAGATCGATGAGATATTTTGGTTTCGTTAGATGTAAGTGGCGTTCTCTTATTTAGAAATGTACTTAAATTTCATATAAATAGTACAAAAAACTCTAAGTATCAAGCATAAGATCGATGAGATATTTTGGTTTCGTTAGATGTAAGTGGCGTTTTATCCTCTCTGGGTAATTGGGCGGGAATAAAGAAAGATAATTAAGTATATTTTTAATTGAAGACCTCTATTGCTCAATCACTGAATATTTATAAATCACAAAACAAAATACACTGCCTTATCAAAAAATAAATTTGATCACGAATAGATTTTTTTTGTTGCATCATTCCAGACAGTAAAGCATGTGTTTTTTTTTTTGTAAAAATAAAGAGGTTTTGATTAGTGCGTTCGTGAAATGTGGGCGGACCATTGAAACAAAGTAATTACAAATTCGTTGTGGAATTAGATTTATTTGTTGATATCACGCCATCTTGGAACCAATTTATATTATTTTTACACGAATCTTCAGAAGCAGTAATTCAATTTGAAAAATAGAAGTTCTGACTGCGATGATGCGATATTGCCCGGGCGGAGTTCTGTAATTATATTATAAAAAAATAATCAGATAAAATAGCGCAACGAATTTCTCAATCAATATCGAGGCATCTCGAGTTACTTTCCTTATGAAAAACATCACTCGTATTTGATCTCAGAACCCCTACACATATATTAAATAAATGGTTGTAATTTATTTATTTCAATATATGGCACATAAGTACCTTTTACATAATAATACATACAATAAATCCAAAGAGTAGAACAGCAAAAAAATACAGAATTGACATAATATTGATATAGTTCTTTAAAGTTATAACAGTAATTTAGAAAAATAAGAAAAAATATAATTTAGAAAAGGGAGATATCAAATATATACAAGGATAACCAAATAGGTATAATAATTTGTTTGTGATTGCATTATGAATTCAGGACGGCAGGGTGTAGAGTTTTAGTTGCTGTATATTGTGCTAAACTGGAATTAAAAATATAAGAGATATGTGCATAGGTGTTACCTAGCCTATGCAGTCTGGGTACAAGAGAGTTAAAATGTAAGTTGGTTGTAGTGTTGTTACAATAAAATTATGTATGTATTCGTGTAGCTCTTTCAGGCGCATGAAACATAAACAAAATATCAGGGGTGTCAAAATGCGAATTAATTTTGTAGAAAATTTAATAGAAAAAACGTCAACGAAGGCACAAAAACATCGTGAAATGTTTAAGAACATATAATATAATTTTTATAGTAGAAGCAAAAACAAAAGAGCAAATATGTGGTTAATAAATTAGTATTTCTAAAATAATAGCAAAATCACTTTGCCAATGGTCCCTTCATCAGGATACAACGTAAAAGGAAACATTTAAAACTTAAAATATAGTATTATTAATTAAAGTATAGACATTTACAAGAACAAATAATAAATATATGGGAGTTGAATAACTTATTATACTTTTCGTGAAAAAAATTTAAAAGTATTTGCAAAAAGGTTATTTATAATATTTAATTTGCTATTAAAAATTTTGATAATTTCTAAAATATCAAATTTATCTAACTGTAATCGTAAGTTGTTTGTATATATAATTTATGAATCCTTGGTTATATCAAAAGAATGGTTCGATTCTAAAAATTACTTAGAAAATTCAGAATACTTTTTGCTATTTAAACATCCTAAGCGTTCCAAATATTGCTCCATCTTTTATTTTTGTTCAAAATTTTAATAAATTTCTCAATCATTCTCTCCTAATACAAAATATTTTGAGTGCCCTGGTTTTAAATTCTTTAATGTGAATTTAAATGACATTGATTATTGACTCTGTGGCTCTAAAACAAATAATTGTGCTTCAGCGAAAAAAAATATGAAAGCGATGTTCGCTTCATCGCAGCTTTGATTCCCGGCTGATTCATTAATTCGAAAGTTATATTCCCATAAATTATTTTACGAATCTTTTCCTCGCCATCATTCGTTGGTTATATTACAGCCGGCCAGTTTGATTGCATGTTTAATTAATATAATCGCTGTCCTAGTACATTTTCAGGAACAAGTAAAGGTATTTATTGCACCAATCGCGATGATTGTTACTTTGAAATTGGCCGAGAGACATTCTTCACTACGATAAACCTAAGGTTTGCAAATGGAAGTGATACATTGTAAATTTAAAAAATTAATTATTCGTTTCCCCATCACGGTTTGAAGAAGTGTACGACAATACTTAATTTACAGTTGAGTGCAGTCTATGAATCTTCATTAATTGTATTAGACTTGGGGTAAGTAATATCCAAAAAAAATTAATGCAGTCATCGAGAATTACTAATTTATAGTGAAAAAAAAAATTTATTATTTTATTTGTATATATCTACTTTTCCATCAGCAGGGTGCTGTAGTCAAAAAATTCGAATGTAATGTCTTTTGTTCCTTGTTTTTCCAAATTATTTAAAAAAATATTTAAAAAAAAACATGAAAAAAAATATAATAATTTATAGTGTACTGATTTCAAGATTTTACAGTAATCCTAGTCTATAAATTTATAGGAAACACGATTTTGGAAGGGATAGATATATAAAATCAGGAAATCAGTAAATTTTAAATTAGTAAGTAATCATCGGTGATTGTATTCAAAACTTTTTTTTAAATTTTTGCATATTGTGTATTATTGTTATTACATGTGGTGTATTATTGTTTTAATACACCACATGTAATTAATTAAATCCCGATGAAATATAGTTTAAAGTCGACAAAGGCTTTTGTTTAATAATAATATATTTAAAGCATATATTATATATATATATATATATACATATACGCCGTTACTGTTGACAAAGACACTTACATGTTGACCATTCATGCAGCTCATGCAGGCTTATCGATTAATGAAGTTGTTGAAATAGAAACATCTCCCAATCCATTTTAGGTATGCTTTTCCTTATTTCAATATATTTCTATGCTGTGCCATCTCGGAGGCATCCAACTACTGCAGTTAGAGACAGACAACAGAGACAAAAGAGCCAGTTCAGTCTTCCAGATCACCCTCATAGTTCGCGTTTCAATTGACACTGCCTCGAGAATGATTCCTTGCATTTTCATAAGAGGCGTCTCAGATAATTCGTTCGAAGGTTATATTTAGAACAACTTGCGAATTGTTTTTTCGTTTTAAATGTTTAATAATCAGGTGTTTAAATATAAATAATTATTCTGAATTTTCTAACCACCTATTGGCTATCATTCATTTGATATTAATCAGGGTTTACAAATTTTTCACAAAAATTATACAGAATCACAGTTTGATAAATTAGAAATTTTGGAAATAAGAAAGTGTTAATAGTAAATTTACTATTATAAATAACTAGGTTTTTTTAACAAATAGTTATCCTTTAAATTTATTTACATGTTAAGTAGGTACTTTATTATTATTCATTTTCCATATATAACTTTTTAATATTTTTATTGTCTATACTTCGATTTTTAAATTTAACTTTGTTAATATACAATTGTATCCTGACGAAGGGGCCATGGGCTCTGAAACATGTTGATATTTTCAATGGTGAAAACTAAGTTTATTTCTGTTAATTATTTTTATAATCAATTAATATGTAATTTTTATACAAATGAAATATTGCATTTCTCAAATAACTCAGAATTGAGCGTTGCGATGTTTCCTGGACATCTTGACAAATACTCTCAAACTCGTGTAATAACAAGTAATTGAACGTTTCGGCCTTAACTTTGTGGAAATCCATTATTAACAAATTATGAAATAAAACACTGAACTTTGAGACTTGTTAAACTACATGCTTCCGAAACATGTAGTGTAACAAATCTTAAATATAAAATAGTGGAAAGAAACAAAGTTGAGTGTTTTATTTCATAATTTGTTCGTATAATAACGATTGAGCTTTTCAATCTCGCAGCTTTTACCGCAAGCACTGATGTGTTATTCATAGTTGTTGACTCATTGAGTCGGCCGCACATGTTCCTGCAGGAGGGTGTATGGCGTGGGCGCGTGGCACGCTGATCCACACCTTGGAATAACTTAGATTAGAATATGTAAAGGACTCGAGCTGATAAATCATTCCGAATGGAGAGCTGTCGCTCAATATATTTCACGCGATTTTTCGTGGGCGCTTTATATGGCCGATTTACATTTATCATTGAAAAATGTCGTCTGGGAGCATTCAATGTATGTAGGTATGCACGATGTCATTAAATCCGACGTTCGGAAAGACTTTTTTTATTGAAATCGTCTGTAACACGAATATGCAGAACCCAAATGTATATACATTTAGATTACGCAATTGAATATGCACAAAGATAACTGTAGAATGTAGTCTCGGTGTTATTCCCTTTACTCATAGTTTCATGAGTCACAAGATGTTTTACTATGAAAATTAGGTCGACAGAATCCCCTAACTCTGCCGTCTCACCAGTCTACGCATAACTCTCAAGCTTCTTGTTTTTTGTCACATCACCAACATTTATTAAATTCAAACCATCAAACACTAGGTATATCCGACAAAACAAAGTGCAAATTCATTCTGTGCTGTGAAAATAGCATTAATTTGTAATATTAGATGATACAACATCTTTCTCTCAACTCAATATGTAACTAAGCTAAGCCGTAAAATAATACATTTAAAGATGATGCTAGCCCCAAGCCTCAACAATGCTTGAGAAAACATATGATTATGGAAAAGGCCGGAGTTTTGCATCAGGCAAAAGAATCCTGTCTATCTAAGATACCGAAAAAATTGGAGGAGTTTTAGTAACCGAGCCTTCAAATCCATAGGCTTATGACTCAATCGCTGTTAGAAATTAGTGACAGTATGATGTTAATGCACGTGCAATACTAAATATTTTCAATTAGTACAGTATAAGAAAGCTAAAATTAAAATGTGTAAAAATTTATCAAATTTAAAATAATTTTAATCTTACATGCACACCAAAAATATTTCAGATTTGTTATAAAAAAGCAGGCCGTATTTGTAGTCTAATGTAATTTATCTCTTCGATAGTATTAAATGTATTGTACAATATTTGTAACAGATGTAATCTCTTCCATGATAATAAATGAAACATTGTAAAGAATACAGTTCCTACTTCGACTTCCCGAAGAGTTTTATTATCTTATTATCCACATCTAAAGGTGATATCCAGAGTACGGGATGTCAGGAAATAAGACCGAAGGATCTTTATTGCATCGACATGTCGGACAATGTATGTCGATAGATTACAATGTCGATGTATTGAGACGAGGAGACTGTATACGGAGAATCAGAGATGTGCAAATAAATATACAGAGGTTCTATATACTCGCACTAGAAAGCTGATCTGAAAGATATTTTTAGTTTATAACTGCGTTTATAAGTATGTATTGTATTCATTAATTCTACGAAAATCAACATATTTTTAAATTTTGATGTAACATCCTCCAATAATAATTTGACAATTTGAAGGTCGTAGAGAGTAATTTGAAGATTTTTCTCTCTACCAAGTGTAAAATCATAAAGCGCTTCTTCACAGCTATCAGATTTGCGGACTTTCAGACTTTTTTGAAGATTTTTCTCTCTACCAAGTGTAAAATCATAAAGCGCTTCTTCACAGCTATCAGATTTGCGGACTTTCAGACTTTTTTGAAGATTTTTCTCTCTACCAAATGTAAAATCATAAAGCGCTTCTTCACAGCTATCAGATTTGCGAACTTTCAGACTTTTTTGAAGATTTTTCTCTCTACCAAGTGTAAAATCATAAAGCGCTTCTTCACAGCTATCAGATTTGCGGACTTTCAGACTTTTTTGAAGATTTTTCTCTCTACCAAATGTAAAATCATAAAGCGCTTCTTCACAGCTATCAGATTTGCGGACTTTCAGACTTTTTTGAAGATTTTTCTCTCTACCAAATGTAAAATCATAAAGCGCTTCTTCACAGCTATCAGATTTGCGAACTTTCAGACTTTTTTGAAGATTTTTCTCTCTACCAAGTGTAAAATCATAAAGCGCTTCTTCACAGCTATCAGATTTGCGGACTTTCAGACTTTTTTGAAGATTTTTCTCTCTACCAAGTGTAAAATCATAAAGCGCTTCTTCACAGCTATCAGATTTGCGGACTTTCAGACTTTTTTGAAGATTTTTCTCTCTACCAAGTGTAAAATCATAAAGCGCTTCTTCACAGCTATCAGATTTGCGGACTTTCAGACTTTTTTGAAGATTTTTCTCTCTACCAAGTGTAAAATCATAAAGCGCTTCTTCACAGCTATCAGATTTGCGGACTTTCAGACTTTTTTGAAGATTTTTCTCTCTACCAAATGTAAAATCATAAAGCGCTTCTTCACAGCTATCAGATTTGCGGACTTTCAACTTTCAGACTTTCAGACAGATTCACAGCTATCAGATCAGACAGAGAGCCAAGAAAAGTTAGAGTGTAAGGGGCAAAAGTTCATGAGAGACCAAGAAGATTAAACTGGCTGTCAATATTTTGGCTGACAACCATGAAATTGTTTTAATTACCCAAGTTCTGATAGTAAATATTTCCTTCTGTTATACGACTTTCGGTACATGCATTTAAAAATAAGTTTTAATGAATAACCATAAAGAAGCCTACGTGTATAATTAATAAGGTTGTATATTTTTTAACGATCTATAAAGTGTGTTCAAATTTTAAAGTCATAAAAAATATTTTACAGATCTCATTCCCGCAAAGTCAGAATATTTGAACACATTTGCGTGGACGCCCATTAATATTTTATTGTTAATATCGCATCGGAATTATTCACCAAATGATACATTAGACTCGTACGCCGTCATGCGAACATTGTCTCACGCGCAACAAAGAATTTATTGCGTTCATTAAAATAAAACAACCCCAGGACTTTATTGCGCCACTATATAAATTAATTTAAATTACACTACAGTTTGATTATTTAATATCAAAGTGAATGCCCGGAGGCTATGGTTTATTAAAAGAATTGAACAATACACGCTGGGCCTAGCCACTTTGTTAGAGGACCTACGCCTTAACCGTGAATTCTATTCCCATATTTTTATTTCAACTGTCGAAATGTACGCTTTATGGTAGGACTGTTTGATCAGAGACCGCAAAATATTGTACATAATTGGGCAAATTACGAAAACATCGCGTAAAAACGCAGTTTTTTTCTCGTATTTGCAGAACGTAATGTTTATTGACATTTTATGGTATCCTGGCTGTAAAACTCGGATTAAATCTGTTTAGAGGTGTTTTGAATAAATGACTCGGGACACCTTGCTATATAGAACTGCTCGTGTTTTTTCATCGCCCACGTCACGTATATCGAGTCAATGAATAAAAATAATTTGCAAGTCAATTGAAAAATTTCCTGAAAACGTAATTTTATAATTGTAACTACCATTAAATTACCATGAAAAAGTTTACACCTTTAACAAAGCATAGGTGTAACAATTAAAAAAAAAACAATCGTTTAATACGTATCATCAAATTAAGCCATTGCGCTAGTTAGAAATGCCAATGGAGGAATGAAATATCTATATTTTGATGATGAAGGTGGTCGTGTTTATCACTGTATCGTCAGTTTTTAATAAGATTAACCACTTTTAAGAAAATAAATTAAGCGTTGTTTCGTTTACAAAGTGGAAGTTCATGATTGACACAATAATTTATACACAACGTTTTATTCCACTTATTTAATAATAATAATAATAATAATAATTGGATAACTTATATAGCGCCGTTTTCGCGAATATTCACCTCAAGGGCGCTTTACACAGAAAAAATATTATCTTACAAAACAACTTACTGCTAGAAACGAATAAACTTATTAACTATTACTTATTCACTAGGTGGCATACAAGAAATGGAATTAAAATTGAGTACTATAATGTTTTCGCGGAGTGCACAATAGGAGTGTAAAACATTAGCTAGCGTCGTTGTAGTCAGATTCTATAGGTTTTTATAGGATTGTCTAAATAAGTGCGTCTTAAGTTGTTTTTTGAACTGTGGTAAACTGTCTGTTTGTCTCACCGAAATTAGTTTTGTGGACGCGATTTACTTCAACTAACCTATTTGTATTAGATGTTGATGCTGAGCGAAGTATTTGAGTTATATAAGCCTAAGCACTTTCCTAATATTGCCTCTGAAGATGATGGATTTGCCCATCGAAAGGGCTTAGGCTTATATAACTCAAATGAGTGGAATAAAACGTTGTGCATAATTATTGTGTTACTTTTAAGAAATTTTATTATGTTATATGAGGCCTTTTCGGCGTCCATGAGGGACGACAGAGATGCCAATACAGAATACGGGTCGCTTCAATATTCTTAATAATTTCAAATCAACATAGACGCTGTGAAAATAGGACTAACTTGCCGGTGTTTTGGGATGAGGCTTGAACCATCGACCACTCATCATTAGACAAGTGGAAAGTAGCCACTACACCAACAAGCTATTCATCATTTATCATTACCTTTAATTATTTGTGTTATCATTTTTATCTAGTATTTTAGTACGTTTTTAAGCACGCATTGTGAATTAAGTACGATAGAAAATGAACGATAATATCTACATAGATATAAATATATCTCCATATCTAAATCGACAAATTCTGACCATCTTATACTGGAGCCCTTTTTATGATGTACCTCGTTGGGTCCACGTCTATTACTATATATGAAATACATAAAATAATCTTAAGTAAAGGAACAAAGTTCTTTAAAAATATGGTTTTACATAGATATTGCTTCTTATCCATGGAACAAGATTCACAAAACATTGTGTTACGAGACAAGTCCACCTGAACACTCTAAAAGCAACCCACGCACACGACAGAAGAATGCTTATTTACTTCTTACTACAGTTATTAAATTCATATATTTTTTCCACCTTCACATTGAATACTACGTTTAAAATATATTTTTTATATTTACGAGTATGTGGAGCCCATTTTTCTTTTAAATGTTTAAAAATGCAATTACTGGTCTAAATCTTTTTGTTCTCGGTACAGTTTCTCCTCGTTCAGACTTCTGATGGAGCACCATATTATATAGGAAGTTTTCTCGGGAGATAAATCATGAATGGTTAAACTAGCCATTGGATTTATGATCAGTGCTGGCACAGAAATCAATTCATTTAATAATGCCGACCGAACAACTTTGTATGCGGACATGTTGGTGTCGTAAATCCTCTCTACGTATCCGATCACTACCGTACACCACACAAGAATGCAGGAAGATATTCCGACGGACGACGCTTTCTATATTTATTTCATCGAGATGGTATGAGTGCGGTCAATTTTTGTGGTGACCGCAACTTCTAAATTTTAAAAATAAAAAATACATTGTATCTACTTCATTTCCGTATGAAATTTTAAGTTAAAAATATTATCATTCAAGGATTTGGCAGATACTTCGTGGTGCAACATTATAATTTAAAATATGTTTTATTTTAACTTTATCATTGCCGTTGCCTAAAAAATAACAACTTCTCCGAATTTGCCAATCATACAATTAACACTAATCATTTAACTAAATTAGAAGCTAGATACACATAAAATAAATAGTTAAATAAATAAATGAAGTAAATAAAATAAGCAGTATAAAAAACAAAACAATTTAAATAAATTAGAAAAAAATAGTTCATGAGCGCGGGGTCTCGAAAAGCCCGGGGATAGGTGCGACTATACGCGCCTCGGGCCAACCCTGGATATTCTACATCTGTCTGGTCTGAGGTCTTTGATTACATTGCTGTATTTGTGTAGTGAATATTTTAGTAATTTTTTGACATATCTCATCTGTATTCTATAATAGTTTTAAAAATTCACTATCTGGGATTCCGGTCCCCCTTTATTTATATTAAACTTTACACTGCTGCACTAAAACTGCAAAAAATACATTTTTTTATAATAAACCTAAACAAAGGACAAATAGATATTGAGGTTATATGTTAAAATTTGTTGCCCAATTTAATTTAATTTAAATTTATTTATTTCGTGCATTTTAATACATATAAATTAAGGTAGTTGCTTCACTAGACAAGGTCTGTTCTGAAGCAACTACCTGTACAGTTTTTTTTAGGTAATACATTAGAAATACTACATATTAAAAATAAACTATTTATTTTAATCTTAAAATAATGTAGAGCATTATTTTTTGATAACGTACGTTAGAAATTGTGTAAAAATTCTCCCCCCATAGGCAGTGGACTAAAACCTGTAAATTTTCGGTTGAAAACCTACAATTATAATCCCATTATAAACTTGGCGCCAATCCCGACAATCTCCCGCCATTCTGGGAAAAAAATTATTCCATCATTTTACATAACGCTTCTGTCAATCACAAATCCAATTGCTCGGCGACCAGAAAACTGTCATGGACCTATGTCCGGTCGAACCGTCACACGTAACGGTTTTGGTTCTCAAAAGACAAACCGCCTTCCGTTGAATGTGATCGAGGCATGTTCCAGTCTGATATTATTGTGCTCCATAACGAACCAATTGTTCCGCTGGACCGCTTCTCGCTGCACATCATACTCTGAGAAAATATCGAGAGCATGATAATAAAATGGATTGTGAAATTACACGAGATTAATTATTTATAAGTGCGTGGACAGAGCTTCCTTGCGGCTTCGTATTACTTTCTGGGAACAAATAACTTCCGTCTGGCTGTTAAAATCAAGTATTATATATTGGCTTGGTTTTGGAATAGAAAAAAATTGTTATGTTTTCTAGCAGTCACATAAATTTTAAAAATATAATTTAGTGTGTAGGTACACGTTTTTGAGATTATTACATAAGATTCAAAATGTTGTTCATCAAATTTATAGACTAATTGGATAACGGTTGAGATTCAACGTAGCATTTGAATGAAAGCATTACTGTCCCAATTTCTAAACATTTTATTCAAATGGGAGACAAAAGTGCATGAACGCTTTTGCTAAAATGTGTCATTCATCCCTTAGTATTGCTTTTGTGGTTCAATCTGCTAGGCAATTCTTCATATCTAGTAGGTTATTCTTGACATTACTAACCTTTTTACGTCTTGGTCTCTCTACCCGACTTAAAAAACACATTTATTGGGGTGTTTCTTTAGAGATATACAACATTAAAATGATAAAACACATTAAAATCGTGGTAATGACTATTATATTGGCTTTATTGGAAAGATAATTTTATACCATTAGTTTTGAATAAAGTGTTTTAGAGTTTTTTTTAGAATTGGCAACACTTTTTCCAGCGACAACTAAATAGAAAGCTGACTGCTGATTTGTATTCAGTTTGGTTTGCCATTTCACCATGAACAGTCAGAACAACGCTTACAAATTGTGCAAATAAATTTCGATAATCATGGTATCGCAATAATACTTTAACACTAATATAATAAAATTATCATAAAACCAGTACCAAGGCAATTAGCAGGATTTGTATGTGTTTTATTTTATTTCAAAATTCTATGCCTCTAAAAAACACCCTTACATCAACTATCACAGTGATCCTACTACTTCATTAAGGTATTTTTCTTTATTCTTCTACCTTAATTCCATATACCCAGTGCGCACTTCCTCCTTGGATCTCGTTCTAAATTCGTGCCTCTCAGTCTGGCCCCGGAGCCGCAGCATCCGCTAGACACGCCGGGAAAACAAACAGACGCTACCTTATACAGATAAATAATAAGATTTTAATTAAACGTCAAACCCGTCAGCCAGGCACCCCCTGCCGCGAAGCCTATATTTCCTGTCCATGCCAAATAAAAGTAACACAAACACAGTGTTAACAAATACAAGTATCCAGAAGCCACCGGACAAACGGCCGAGATCGAACAATTTTAATGAGAATAAAAAAACACATTAATAATCGCACCACATTATTGTTTAACATTGCGCACATATATCAAGCCTACTTCTTCAATATTTTATTCTAAAAGCTCCTATATATTTATAATTTTTAGATACAGTCATGTTATGGATTACCGATATGAATCATTTGTGTTATTTTATAATGAAGCTGGTTGTCTCGTAGCAGCGCTGTCATCTTTAAAAGGATAGAGCAAAATCTGTCTTAAAAATTATCTACTAATTAATTGTATTGTGTGAATAAAAAAAATCATAATACCAAATATAATGCAATATGAAGCGATTAACATTAAAATAAAATAAATTTAATTAGAATATTTAGGCCGTTATATTATTTTTGATGAATTTCGAGTAACAAAGTAATATAACTGGAATACTTTCATTAATTTCGGTATACACGAAATATTGATATGAGTCGATTCGATAAAAGACATTACTTAAAAATAAAATACAGGAGTGCAAAAATTTTATCGTAAAAACTTTCAAATGACTAGATAGAATGCAGTACGTTTGAATGAAATCATATAATAATCCCACACAACATTATGTGTGGAACCAAATAATTTAGATAAATAAATAAAATAAATATCTATACCAAATTCTCAGTATATATCCTTAAAAATTAAAATATTTTTATTATAGTTCTGAACATCCAAATTAAAAGTATCATTTGCATCTCCCATCCGCAGAGTCAACAAAATAAACGAAAATGATAAAAAAAAATCGTTGTTCATATTTCAAGTCTAAAATAAATATTACACTTTATATAGCCAAGCCTTCATAATTTAAACAGTAAATAACCCTTTATTTTTAAAAATAAAAATTTATTCCACCTAATAAATTACACATCCGATATAAATAAGATTCATCTTTGAATAAGAGATTTATTGCCGTGCAAACAAACAAAAAATGTATTAAAGTTTTTTCTTCCCACAATAAAAATGCATTATCCAATTGTTGGGCCCTTTAATTTTTTATCGATTATTTATATTGCAGGCCCCTTCCGACGGCCGCGCACGGTAGGCACCCTGTCAGTTGTCGATCGATGAAAAATGTCAAGGCCGTTACATTATAAATATTTACCTGACATTGGTCCCCCGCACAGGGGCGGCTCGCTGTCATATTCTATAATATTAATGTAACGAATCATAGATTACATAATATATATATTCGCACGTATACATACATGTAGTAGTGATATCTAAAGTATACTACATTCGCATATTTAAATGTGGTGGCTATGTAAAAAGTATTATTTAAAAAAAAAAACAGAAAAAAAGTAACCCATGAAAACGAAGTATTTACTATACTCCCTTTCTTTGTGAAATATAACAATAATTTAAGACGAATTAAAACATATAACATAACACTAAACTTACAGGAATTTAATATATTTCTAAAATGTCAGATGTTTTGAGATGTCAAGATTTTGATAGATTCAATTATCATCAATATCGTACCTTATGAATTTCCAGCGTCAAATGATTTAGTCAGAATCAGATTTTAGTACTGTAGAATTCTTCAAAACTAAACAGAAATCTAAAAGAAATAAATGATTATTTGATTTCTTCCCAGAATACCCAATTTTGCTGTCATCTGTGAACCAATTGTTTTGTAAATTTTCGAAATTCGTAGTGATGTACCTATTATACCGACGGAATAATTCAAATTTTAAATATTCCGTGGCGTCGTCGTTAGGCCGCCGTTGGTAGTAATCAAACTTTTGTAATGATTCCAATTTGAAAAAACCATTAAAATTTCTAAAAATCCAAAATTATACTTTAATTATTTATTTTTTTGACGAAAATTTGATAGATCTTCTTGGTCGTCGCCACGAGTCTGCTTGCAAAGTTTGAACTCGATTGGATCACGGGAAAAGGGTTAAAAATCGATCCAAAGTTTTTTTATCAAGGAAACAAGCAAACAGACGCCACGAGGTAAAAGAAAGGAAGTAAAAATAGGATAAATATTTTTGGAGAGTTCCATTAAATAATAAAGTATTCAAATAAAATTCTAGTATATTATACTTTTTCTTCGAAAATAGCAAAATAATTTTGTGATGACATTATTAATATAATTAATAAAATAAACTTAGTTTTCACCACTTTTTTATATTGAAAATATCAACATGGTTCAAGGCCTATGGCCCCTTCGTCAGGATACAATATATCACATCAAGTTAAAAAAGCGATTGCACGTACTTTTTGGCGAATTTTCGACCAATTATTTCAATGATATTTATTTTAAATAATTCTCCCATGTGTATATATTCTTACAACCTTCCTTAAAAAAATGGAGCCCCCAAGATCAAACATGATTGATACTGAAACAATTAAGATGCAAATATATTAATTATTACGTACTAAAAACATCCATTCAATTGGACATTATTGTATGGAACAAATATCATTATGTTTATTTAACATATTACACATTGCATGTAGGTACATGCTCAAAATACAAAGATGCCAATAACTTTTAAGTATTTCAAATAATGAAGGCCTAGCCCGACCCTGCCGACAAGGTGCTGTTGAGTGTGGGGACTCAAAATTATAATAATGTATTGACAGTTAATATTTTTTTATGGTCGGCTGAATTTCTGAGCAGCCCGAACAGCAGCGACAATAGTCAGTACTCACGGGGTACACTCTCGCCGTGGTTTATTTCATTTGGAATTGTGCAAAAATAATGTGCCGATTGCTTGATTGGAGCTGGAGGTCGGACGTGTCATGTCAAAGGTGACAACTTACTTCGTCAGCGGACAATCATAAATTTTAAAGGTTTTAGGGAACATGACTTTTTTTGTTAAATAAAGTAAACGCGTAGGGTTGCTCGATTCACAAGATTTATGAAAAAAATAAATCAAACTGGAAGATTCTTTAGAAAGGTCAACACTAAGGTATGTAAAGCTGTAGAATTGCGGTGACTTACGTTTAATATCATTTTAAAAATTCACGGAAATTTACAATAATTGATTTTACTATTTTTGACAGACTAGCTAAAATCTTAAAATCTATATGTGGCTTTTCAAAACTCTGATGAGCAACTGCAAAAATATTTATGCAATTGCTTTCATTATTTTTAAGGCCTTCAAGTATCTCCCACTGCAATTTAGTTGTGATTCGCTTTCACGTATTTCTGCGGAGTTAGATGATTTCATCAGGTTAAGGGTATTCTTTTATTTTATGTAGCATAAAAATTGTCACACACTTAGGTATACCGTCCAATACAAAATGTATATACCTACATAAGTTTTCAAAAATCGCCTTAGAATGGGCGCGAAACACCTAGATACGACGTAATGCAAAAAAAAATGTTCCTCAAATGTCAATAAGATCATTTTATAAACGAGTATAATCATGAAATATTAAATGATTTATAAAATCTACGTAATATTAATTGGCCATAAAAATATTGATTTAAATAATAACCTACCTAGTAGGTACAGTATCATTATAAAGCATTCCAATTTTTCACTTCAATCCAATATAATATTTTTAATTACCTTACACGCGACACATATAAACACATTTCTGAAGTATTTTTAACCTACGTAAAGAAAGAAAAAATACATTTTGTTTTGTAAAATATTTTTGTGTAAGTGATGCTATATAAATATATGCAATCCGATCTAACTGATGTTGTTTGCTTCGACGGTTTTCCATTTAAGTCCAGCAAGTACTTTTTACAATGGCTAGTTCAAAGCCCGTCGCCGTCATCCTGCATTATGAGCAGCTGACCGTGTGTCAGGCATCACTCAGTGAACGGGAGAGCGTACATTTTGATACAGAATAAGATATCTCCGCTTGAAGCTGTATATTTGCATCTTGACAAGGGAAATAGAAAGAACCTCGCCGCACGAGCTGTTAGACGCCGGTCTCTTCTATGCATGGTCGGGTTTTCATATTGAGTTCTTACATAGCCGTATGTTGTAAATAAAATTCTGGCCTGAAATTAGTTTGTCTCTGGAAATTGTGTAGGTACCTACAATGATATAATAAACTGTAGATGCGTTGCAAGCGTGAAATCTTGGCAACTCAAAAGTAAGGTAATTGACTTACTTGCATTCGTTATCGAACGGACCTTCGTTGTGATCAGGCGCGACGCTACGCGGAAAAAGGAACAGAGTATCGTACGATATTGTAAGAATGAGTTTGTTATTTTAGTCACCGTGACTTCAAATTACCTGATTTTTCTGTCTACACGCAAGGCGTTTGTGTGCCATGATTTGTTGTCTCTTTCAATGCGATATTTGCTACATATGAAAGCCGGCTTATAATACGTCAATGGGTACCTATATAGACTTTGCTTCTACGCATCCCAGTGTACCAAACTACTATGTACTAAACTATCCCGCGGGAGGAGATCTAAAGAATGAGGTATATTACTGTATTAATAAAGTCATTAACTACTACAATAGTCTTCCGCATCAATAACCTTTCAGAACAAATTAAAACCTTCTTAAAATCCAACTTAAATTAATAAAAAGTTTTTTTTCAAAATACTTAAAAAATATTATTCATTGTCTAATTATCTTCTATTACCACCCGTATTATTAAATGATTCACATACATATGTACCAATATTAAAAATAAGAACTGAGGCTCCCTTATCAGACTCAATAAGAGCTTCTCTTCATTGATGAGGTCTACATAACAAAGAAAGTCTAAAATTACGTCAATTTAATATGTAGAATTTATATTTTGTACCTACCTACCTTATATTAAATAAATAAAAAATAGATTAAGAAAATCATTTCAAATAATGCTTCCCTATGATCAAAATATCGTAAACTATTTCAGATAATCGAAGCCTATCCATTTATGACTTCACTTTTAATAAAAAAATATAGCAAATTAGTGTTTAAAGTCCGATCTGTTTTCATAACGGTTAGACTTTTGAATATGCAATTCAAACCTAGAACCTATTTTATTCACGTCAAAAGTTTCAATTGATATCTCCACACTAAAAGGTTGTGCTATGAGGTTATCACTAAATATACATCTTACGCAGTGGGATTTGCACTCTGACCTGCTTTACAAGTACCTACATTACCTCATTAGATATCCTCCACAATACATTGTGGTTAAATTTATCTCCATGCTTCTGTACACTTAACGCAAAAGTGAGCGTTAAGAGATACAGCCCGAATTATAAGTCTGATCTGGTTGAAGTATGGCTTTAGAAACCGTTTTGATTGACTTGATCCGGATAACAAGTTTTTTGATTTCTTAAATCTGTCCCTTTCGCCAAGTAGACAGGTACCTCTCGGTCTAAAAGATCATATTACGGAAGTCAAACATGAATCGCGTGGGTTGCCATAATCATCTCATAAAATTGAGTTGTGTTCGGGTTACAGGTAAAAATTTTACATTTTTCTTCGTGTATTCATTTGTTTAATCGATTCTTGAATTAGTTTCAATTATATTAGAGAGTTCTCTTTTATAATTGAAATCAATTCACGATTTTCATTTTTGTGATGTGTAGAAAGTACAAACCAAGTTCACGAAGGTAAGTTACGAAGATTGATCTAATTGGCCGAATAATGATTACCTGTTAGTATTGCAGTAAACGGCAGCTGAAAAAAAATGGTCTCGTGTAGCGATCCATGTAAAGATATTTATGTTTTTATTTATATAAATTTTAATTTACATACAAATCGAATTTGAAAAAGAACTGAATGCTGAATGACCAAATCAAAGCCTATTAAAACTTATATTTATATGTTGTTAATGCACAGGAAACGCATATCTGATGAAAATCGTGAGGTAGAACCAGTCGACATAACCAAACAAAACATTTTAGAAAGAATTTCATGTAAGAATATTTATGGATTTGAGTGTCAAAGAAAGAATTTATATTTATCATTTTCCCGTACGTGAAAACGACGTCTTGATTTGTGTATGTGGAGTACAAATCATATTTTCAATAATATTGTCGCACACTTTTGAGTACTTCATCTTACACGACAATCTTTATTACGAGAACAAATCTCGAGAGACATTTATACAAAATAACGTGCCCCGGCTTAACTCCGACATCACACGCAAATTTTGCCGCCATTTTTCACATCGTGTGTACTTTCCAAAATGTCAACATTAATCAATAAATAATTATTAATATGCGTAAAACTCGTATATTATGCAAAGTTTAAGGTTTATATATGGCAATAGTAGCTGTATTTACTCGGTGATGGAGGTGATTAATGACGTATTTAAAGGATATCAAACTGACTTTAAAAACCAACATTAAAAAACAAAAAAAGTTTAGTGTAGTTATTTGAAAGGTGACTTTTAGATCAATTATCCAACGCTTGGTAACTAGACATCCGAGACTTTTAAACACTTTTTAAACTTTTTAAAAATGCATATCTGGAGCAAGCGGTGCTCCAGATATGCATTTTTAAAAAAAAATGTTGCCAGAACACAACTACAAGTTTACATGAAAGTCCAGAAATTTTAGATTGTGTATTATTAAAGATGCCACCTATTTATTTTTGGGTATATAGGAACAATGGAAAATACTTTATTTTTCAGAAAAATAATTATTTAAATTATGAAATACACGTGAAAAATACGAACGCGTTCCTGATATATAAAGGAGAAAAATTATAATTGTTGAACCACGTAATTGATGTTTTATATGCCGTAGAAATAACTTTATCACAAGTAGTATTCATTAAGATATAAATACTAGAAAGGCGTATGTCAGTTAGTATTTATGTACTTGTATGATAGTTGTTGCAACATCTGTATCTCTTTCAAACGTTCGTCTGCTTTTGGAAGCGTAACAAAAAACATACATATATGCCTTAACCAGTGGTTCCCAACCAAACCCGGCACACCGGTATGCCCCGAGCGATTACGACGTGTGCCGACGAAGATATTACTGTTTCCAACGAAATTCAAACATTTACTAAGTAGACTCGGTTCTAATTATTATTTTATTTTTAAATAAACTAATTATAAGCATTATCACAATAATACTAGGTACTGACTGTTATGGAACATGCGTGTCGGTATTCAATTTTCCTACGGAGATTATGTACAGTGATCAGCTGAATCGTTTTTTAACAATGATTTGTGTTTGATTAAATATTAGTAACTCGGCATAGTACCTACCATAGTTTTATTCTTTTTTTTGTCTTCTACAATAATCTTCATAAATTGTGATTGAACTGCTCCTCGCCAGAAAAATATATGTTGTATTGACTTTTTTTTACGCTTCAACAGGCCAGGAGGCCCAATTACAGAAGCAAATTACGTCACAAAACACCCAGGCTTGAGTAAATTACACAGATTAAATTGTGACCTCACCGGGAATCGAACCCAAAACCCTTGGTGTGAGAAGCCAGTGCTCACTGCGCTACGAGGGCCACCTCGTTAAATACATTTAATACAATAGGTAAATAGTAAAATACGTTCAATACAATATTTTATCTCAGTTATTAATTGATATAATTGTACAAAAAACCTTAAAAAACCTTTATTTTTGTAGAAAGATTCGCGTCTGATTGTTTTTTCTAGGTGAATTACACAAGGTCTGTTTATTTATGTGATGGTACTTCAATTTGGAAGAAGATATGTTAATTCAAGAATTTTAAAAATGTGATACGTACGTTAGTATTCTTTACTGCGCGGCGGAAATGTAATGATTTTAACTGTTCTGTGACGCCATAAAGCTTGAGAAACCCTGGACTAAATATAAACTAAATGTTTTTTTAATGGACACAAGATGCTTTCAGCCATCATAAATTGGATGTCTAAATAAGTTTCATCAGTTGATGATATAATTAATTAGATTGTCAATGCCGAGATTCCACTGCTGGGTGCAATTGTGAGTCAATACTCGGTAACGGAATGGCAAATGAATCAATATGTTCTTATCGATCACCGTTGGCTTTCTCTACATGTAACTGGTAATTGAAAACTGTTTCTAATAAATTTGATTTGCATCACGAACATCAGGAGCGGACTAGCACTTAAGACGGGCCGTGGCCAATCAATTCAAATACAAATTATAATTTATTAACATAGATATATGTACGCGAATATAAACTAAACGTGATGACACTGAATTTTCTACAATAATATTTATTTATATTTATTCGGAAAATCAACTGCTAACAATAATCAAGTAAATACAAAGAATGGGAAACATAAAAGCTAATTATAGGTTTTCACTGGTATGCAATTTGTTACAAGTTTTCATATACACACATAGAGTAAAGTTTCTCCTTCGTATCGTAACTAACAAAAGTTACTTTTTAGTTGTGCTATTATTTTGCATATATTAGATACATATTTTAAGTTTGCAGTAATTTTATACATCACAGTTTTATGTTTTGTGAACATAATATAAACATATTAACTGGCACTTAAAAATATATCCAATAATTGCCATATACTGGAATAATTTTAATTATCCTACTTGTTTGCGAAGAAAAGTCAACATGCATCATATCACCCTACGACATAGAATATGAGTATGTTAATAGATTTTTGCGTTTCCCACCAATCAAACGATTCGTTTACGTAAAAATCTATGCTTTAAACGAACTTTTTTTTATTTTTATTTATATCAAAAAAAAATCCTTGTTTACAAATAAAGGTACTTAATACTAATTTAACAATAAAAATATAAGATGAATTACACTTTTTTTTTGTTAAATTTGTGGATTATGCCACTCTACTAGGCTACTTTAATCTAACTTTTATTTTATTATTTTTTTTATTTTTTTTAATCCAACTTGAAACAACCGGGCCTGAATTGCATCTTCTAATTTTTCGCACGCACCACCGTTGTTGTCTGCAATGTTGTTAAGGGGCTACACCAACCTGGAAGCCTGAAATTTAAGTAGAATTTTTTTTTTTGTCTCTTATTAAGGTGTAAAATATCATACAAAACAATCATTTTTCAAAGTATTTGAAGAATATTATATTTTTAATTTCTAAAAAAGTACATGACCTTTATTTTCTATATAAAACAAACATGCACCGGGAAATGTTATACCTCAGTCGTGATGGAGGAGCTTCACGGGTACCATAATATCAATAAAAATATAAATTAATCATCCCTTTTTAAAAATCACCTAAACGTATTTTTATTGTATATTACTTATATTTTGAATAACAGCTCGCTGTAATTTCTAAATAACGCCTGCTGGATCAATCCGCTCCTGACGGATAACATAATCACATTTGAAATTATTTATTAAAGTTTCGCATTTATATTACGGTAAGATGTCGAACATTTTGTGGGCAAGACAGTAATTTATTGACCATAACATTATTACGTAGGTGTTGCGTGCGACAAATCGGGTACAACAATATTATCGCCTCCTAATTATAAATTTAAACTTTTACGAGTAGCGACAAACATCGGATGCAATTAAAAATGCCATTAGCATAAAAAAGATTACTTAAATTTCAGGGTTTGGTCCAGCATCCTACCAGTACAGTTTTCTGGGTTATTCAGCAGCGTGATTCCGACGTCCTTGAGTAACATTTATCACTTATGTTAAATAAAAATGTAAAACAGCTCAATTGGTTCTGTATCTCCCACGCGCGCTCTACTTTATTGCAAGTTAAGTGACGTTTATAATTCGAAGTAATATTAGTGACCGCGTAACATGCGATGTTTTCAAATGCGCATGCATATCGAAGAATCAATTCCACTGTCAGCCCGATGCTCAATTTTGAAAAATTTATTTTCTCAAACTAGTATAGACCCGACACTATCGAACATACCAAATTTAGAAGAGCGTTAATGTTAGAAATTCAATGAACTGATGAAAAAGTGTATGTACCAACCTACAGAAAATATGTATATAGGTGGGTGTGTTCTAATTGGGTACGTTATTTAAATGTAAATATTCTTTATTTTACGTTATATTCAAAGTATTAATTATATTTTTATATTTTTATGCAACTTACAGTTAAGTATGTTATATTTAAATTTTAAACCAGCAACGTTTCTGCGGAGCTATATAAATAGATAAATAAAAATTACTAAGAAAAAATATTCTTCAAGGTAAAGTTTTCAGGGCTGTTTTATGGGCTAGTCGCTGATAATAATGATAATAATAGCAAATTTTTTTTTTATTATAGTTCGTTTTAATCCTGCAAAAGGATCCGAAACATCAGGCATACGGGATACACACGCAGAACAGTCCAGTAAACCAAAAGATTCTAAACGGTCATAAAACCTGAAAACATTTTTACTAAAATATATTGACAGAAAGTAGAAAGGTGTTGAGAGGAGAATAGTGTGTGCAAGAAAATACATAATAGTACCTCCTATATGGAGTCATATAGTATGATTTCATTATAATCATGTTTTTAAGTGAGTCAAAAATAATTTACTTTGCACCGTGCCCAAGCAATATTGCAAGCGATAAGTGGTTGATTGGAAAACATCCAAAAACAGAAAAGAATGCCCGCCGACTCTAGTAAAAATTCTTGAAATTTCACAACTTGAGAGCTCTCTTAAGGTGGAAGTGAAAAAAAGAAGATCTGCAACACCATTTATGAACATATTTCTGATAATTACCTGGACGGTTACTACGCCCCGTCCGATGGCCAGGTACCTACCTGGATATAATGGAGCGATGACAGCTCCGCGTTTTTGTCTCCAGGTCTCGCGACCAAAGAAAGACATCATTAAGATCCTTTACTTTACCGGAGAGGTCCGACTTTACACAATTTCTCCCGCCAAATTGCTCCAAATACATAAATGATTGCCGAGCGCTTTTTTCATCCGAGACACCAGCGCCATCTCGTGGGAAGAATAAGCGTTACGCGCGCTGGCAATTTCGTTACATTGTTATAAATAAAATATATTTATTTATTACGTTTCTATTCCATATATAACACTTCTAGTACAATCCAGTATGGTTATTATATGAATGTGTGGAAGCGAAGCCTGGAGCTAGCAGAAGAGGGACGAAAGTAGATTTAATGCAGTGGAGATGAGATCCCTCAGACGTATGTGTGGCAAATCAATTTATGATAGAGTAAAGAATGCAGTAATTAGGAATGAATGTAAAGCTGATCTTATCATAATTAATAGAATTAAAAAATGGTCGCTCAGATGGTTTGGGCATGTTGAGCGAATGAATGAGGAAAGAATGGTAAGAAAGATATATAATGCAAGTGTTGATGACGCCAGAAAGAGAGGGCGACCGCGGAAGACGTGGCATGACCAGATTAACCAGATACTGGAAGATGGTCTCGTTAGAAGCCTCAATAACCGGCGAGCTTGCATGCGACGATGTATGAATGTGGATGAGGCGAGAGTTGTATGTCAGGACAGAAGAGTGTGGCGCTATATCCTCTCTGCCTATCCCCGTGGGGAAACGGCGAGATGGTAAGCTAAGCTACATACAATGTATAACAGCCCTATTGCCACGCCACCAGCTTCTCACACCGAGGGCTCCAGGTTCGATTCCCGGTGAGGCTATAATAAATTGATGTGATTTATTCAACCTTGTGTGTTTTTGTATGTATTCGCTTCAGTAACAAGACCTTCTGTTGAAGCATTTTCTTCATTTTTCAAATATAGTTTATAAACTACGTGAGTTTGTTTTACTTAATTCAACTATTATCTTTTTATATAACTTATTAATTTATTTATTTTCATTTATTACAAAATACGGCACAGAAGTTCCTTTTACATAATAATATATTAGGTCCTTACATATGAAATTGACGTTTTGCCGTACTGGCAAATTTGATCTCAAATATCTTCTCTTTGGTTAGGAATTCCAAATCCAAATTTATACAGCTATTTACTCATGTATTTGTCTTTTGAAAATTATAATTCATTTGTTTTTTCCTCAATTGTTTTTTTCTTTGCGTCACTCAGTTTACAAAATGAAAAACTTGAAATATCGCGTTATTTACGAGTACGAGTTCCACCGTAGCACCAGTGCTGCAGAAACGGCTCGAAGGATTAATGATGTGTATGGCGACGGTGCCGCAAAAGAAAACAAAGTGCGTTTTTGGTTCCAACGTTTTCGTTCTGAAAATTTCGACCTGCAGAACAAGCCCCGTGGACGGCCGGAGACCAAAGTTGATAATGAAGAATTGAAGGCTATTGTGGAAGCGGATCCATCGCAAACCACATCCGAGTTAGCTGCAGGCTGCGGTGTTAGTGATAAAACTGTTTTAATCCACTTGAAGCAAATTGGTAAGGTGAAAAAGCTTGAAAGGTGGGTACCTCACGAATTGAGTGAAGCAAATCAACAAACGCGCGTTGACTGCTGCGTTGCATTACTCAACCGGCACAATAATGAAGGGATTTTAAATCGAATCATTACCTGTGATGAAAAGTGGATCCTGTACGATAATCGGAAGCGCTCATCGCAATGGCTGAACCCTGCCGAACCAGCCAAACCATGCCCCAAGCGAAAATTGACTCCAAAAAAGTTACTTGTGAGCGTTTGGTGGACTAGTGCTGGTGTCGTTCACTACAGCTTTCTTAAATCTGGCCAGACGATTACGGCAGATGTCTATTGTCAGCAACTGCAAACCATGATGGAAAAGCTAGCTGCTAAACAACCGAGGCTGGTTAATCGCTCTAGGCCACTGCTGCTTCATGATAACGCTAGACCACACACTGCACAACAGACGGCTACCAAATTAGAGGAGCTTCAATTGGAATGTCTAAGACATCCACCGTACTCTCCGGACCTTGCCCCAACAGATTACCATTTTTTTCGAAATTTGGATAACTTCTTGCAAAGGAAAAAATTCAACTCCGATGGGGCAGTCCAAACCGCCTTCAAAGATTTTATTGATTCCCGTCCGAATGGTTTTTTTAGTAAAGGGATCGATGAACTACCTATGAGATGGCAAAAGTGCATAGATAGCAATGGTACATACTTTGATTAAATAAATATATTATAATAAAAAAAAATCGGCTTTATGTTCCTCCCAAACTAAACGCCAATTTCATGTGTATATATACCTAATATATATACCTAATATATATACCTAATATATATACCTAATAATAATACCTAATATAAAACCTAATATATACAAGAAATAGAAAGAGTGGAACAGCAAAAAATTACAGAATTGACATAGTATAGATAGTTGTTTAAAGTTATAACAGTAATTTAGAAAAAGGAGATGTAAAGTATATACAAGGTTAAACAAATAGGTATAATATTTTGTTTGTGATTGCATTATGAATTCAGGACGGCAGGGTGTAGAACTTTTAGTATGTTATGTTGTTATGATGATATAAATTTGATAAAAATTTTAATTAAGATTACATTTCGACGTATAGAGTATCTCTAAAAAACACATATTTAGTCATTTAATTTATGTATATAAATCGTCATTATCAGCAACAACAAATGCTGAATGATGGCCTTCCCAAGTTTCTCTCACTTTTACATGGGTTTTAGGGTGACTGATCGGCCTCTTTCTAAGATACATTGTTAAAGAATAAATTCATCTTTATATAGTTAAACTTTTCTTTCTATGTTTAAAAAAAATTATATGACCACGAAAATGATCTATTTTTTTCGGTATTTTTACCAGTTATATATACAACAACAGTTATTTGAGATTTGTATCTATCCCTATTCCAGGAGACCATTAAGTTAGTCCTACTTTCATGGAACAGGCGTTTAGCTTAGTTTGAATATTGATAGGACACGTATTCCACATCTCTATTATAATAGGTATTTTCAGGTTGCATTATTTTTTCAAGAATAATTCGTACTCTTCAAGCAAACGTAATTGAATTGGATAAGTTGTTCTGATCTATCAATCACTCCACATGCTAGTAAAATGGAATATTTAAAGCAATTAGGAGACGTAATTAATGTCTGATTTGTGCTTTCACCATTCATATATTATCCTAACTAATTACTTTAAAATATTTGCTTATATATAGTAGTAGAGTAGTTTGTTGGTCTTGTGGTTAGGACACTCGCCTCGTGATCCTAAGCTCATGGGTTTGAACCTCACTCCACACTAGTAAGTTAGTCCTATTTTCATAGCACAAGCGTTTAGCTTAGTTTGAAAATAGCAAGAATGTGACATGTATTTCGTGTTCGCATCTCTATTTTTTTTAAAAAGAAATTAAAAATATATGTTTATATTATATTTTTATAAATCTATTGAAATGATAATATCTGTACTATTTTAGGGGAAACTTCTCGCTATCTGGAGATCGGTTAAAAAGAATTTAAGAAAACGAAAAATATTAGTACCGATTGAATAATACCTATCCTAGGACAGACACGAAAGACGAATATTGTTCAATATTTTTTAAATACCTAGCTTTAGTACAGCGACATAACCGATTTCTAATATTCTAATTTCTGACAACAGAAATTTATTTTTTCTGTTTGATAAATATTCATTTGGTACCGAACGTATTCATCTAATTCGTAGTTCTAGGTAATTTTACACTTAAATGTAATATGTCGAATTTCCATCATAGATCCCTAACGATGACACTCAAAAAGACATTATTGAGATAGTTTATATGTACATTACGACATATAGACAGTATACAGGTATATTTAGACAAAAAAACTGCTAGATTCCTTCATACCCTAGCGGTCACACACATTACTAATTTGGAGGAACGTTTATTATCACGCGAATGACGTCAGATTCCAGCCAAACTATTTTATAATTTTTCACATATTTAAAATATGATTGGTACAAAAAAGAAATTTTATTAATATAGAATAATATACACATAGCTTGCAAAAAATAATAGATTTCTATTAATAATCACAGGCATTTAACGGGCGTAAAAAAACATTGATATAACGAAAAAATATTTGACGACATTGAACAATGCTTAGTATAAAAATATTTTTGTTTAAATGGTTGTTGATTATATTAAGAAAATAATTTTATTACGGAGAAAGTATTGCAATGGTCACACCACTATTATTTCCGCCATTGGTACATGCCCATTTTTATTTTGCACGAATGCCCACTGTTAAGTACCTCCGACTACTTTGGGAGTAATTAAGGGGAATAACAATCTTGTGTCGTGAATTTCAATCTCGTATTTAAATTCGGCCTCACGATCCTGCACCCGTTCGTGTCGAAACCTTCGCTACTGTGGAACCTCCAAATAATTCATTGTCCCTGCGGCCGCAGCATCTCGTGCTTTCTCGAGATCCATCTTCGATGTTGTCATCTCGCAGGTCTCTGAAGAACGTGAAATCTTTTAAAAATCTATTCGATCTCTTACCGAGTGCTGGATCGCAATTTGATCGTTTATATCTGGGTCAAAAATGTAAGCATCACTTAACTTTTTATAATAATTACTAAGCAAAAAGTTATTACAGAATGTAAACATTGCTAAAAGAGACTTTTGAATCTCGCCCCCTTCGATGACAGAGACGATAACTTCTAAAGTATTAACCATCCAAAGAGCTGATGACCTTTTTCCGTGTGAACCAAAATACTTTTCATCTGATACCTCTCTTGATCAGGAATCAGCATGGTTTGTAAAATCATCAGGTTCATTAGATACACCAATCATTAATCTCCCTCCATTTAATTATATACTTGAATTAGAGATTAAAGTTAGCGAATTAAACCATTTCATCGTACTGCACAATATCTGGATGTAAATTAGATTTAAATTTAGATCAACTTCATTTTATTTCCAAATTCTGTTACAATATCAAAGTCTACATAACGGAGTTGATAATTGTTGCATACTGTGGCAATAATTAGTAGCATAGCATAGACATTGCTACGCAAACGTAATGGAAACTGGTGATTCAATATTTCTTATTCTCGTGGCAGATTGCCGACAAGACGGATAGATCTGGTGAGATGGCTTGGTTCAGGATGCTTGGAGAAATTGTAAATACCGAAATCTGAACAGTTAATGTACATAATTTTTGCTGTTGCATAGACAGTAGTGTCACTTCTCTCATGATAAAGAAGACGTAGAAA
Organism: Agrypnia vestita; assembly: GCA_016648135.1. Taxonomy (NCBI): domain Eukaryota; kingdom Metazoa; phylum Arthropoda; class Insecta; order Trichoptera; family Phryganeidae; genus Agrypnia; species Agrypnia vestita. The sequence continues at coordinate 47,140 of JADDOH010016566.1, forward strand.
AAAGTAAATGTTTATTAAGGGTATTATCAGATATTCATATTACAACCGGATATATATTTTCGTCGGTAAGTTGTTTCAAGAACATTGTTTTGAGTATTGTTGAAAGTTTACTAATTACGTACCGCAGCCTCCCCATACGGTTATTGCGTAGGCAATGACAAATTGTTACAATTGCATAGTATGTATTACTTCTGAGAATTTTGCGGTTGCTTACATTTGCTGAGGCATATGTTTCTAATGGATCTGAATATAATATGATAGTTACCTTAGTATTCACAGCGCAATCGTTTGTGTTGAAATAAAAAAGAATTACTGAACATTAGAGCAAATTAAACCAGTTGAAATTTAGTCTATTAAAATTTAAAACTCAATTATCTCGATTATAAAATATCATTTAGGTACCAAGTAACCTCGTATTTTACATCCTAAGGATATTTTTGACTTCTTCAATTGGTCAAGAGGAAATAAATAATTATACAATTTAAACGTTGTGTTTGCTTGTCCCGTTGTACAAAGTGGCTGCATTTTACCTTTTGGCATTCTCTTGACCCATATTAGAAGTCCCTTGTACAGAGATCAGATCCGATTAGCATTTCTCAGCAATTACTGCGAATGCGTCATTGTGCATGACCTCACATATGGGTAGCGGAGCTGCAAGGAAAATGGTGTTCATCGGTAAAATTGACTGTATTCATTGTGCAAAATTTCTGCCTTTAAGAAAAAAAGAACAGTTTGATGATAAATATTAGGTCCTTACATATGAAATTGGCGTTTAGTATGGGAGGAACATAAAGTCGATTTTTTTTAATTATAATATATTTATTTAATCAAAATATGTACCATTGCTATCTATGCACTTTTGCCATCTCATAGGTAGTTCATCGATCCCTTTACTAAAAAAACCATTCGGACGGGAATCAATAAAATCTTTGAAGGCGGTTTGGACTGCCCCATCGGAGTTGAATTTTTTCCTTTACAAGAAGTTATCCAAATTTCGAAAAAAATGGTAATCTGTTGGGGCAAGGTCCGGAGAGTACGGTGGATGTCTTAGACATTCCAATTGAAGCTCCTCTAATTTGGTAGCCGTCTATTGTGCAGTGTGTGGTCTAGCGTTATCATGAAGCAGCAGTGGCCTAGAGCGATTAACCAGCCTTGGTTGTTTAGCAGCTAGCTTTTCCATTATGGTTTGCAGTTGCTGACAATAGACATCTGCCGTAATCGTCTGGCCAGATTTAAGAAAGCTGTAGTGAACGACACCAGCATTAGTCCACCAAACGCTCACAAGTAACTTTTTTGGAGTCAATTTTCGCTTGGGGTATGGTTTGGCTGGTTCGGTAGGGTTCAGCCATTGCGATGAGCGCTTCCTATTATCGTACAGGATCCACTTTTCATCACAGGTAATGATTCGATTTAAAATCCTTTCATTATTGTGCCGGTTGAGTAATGCAACGCAGCAGTCAACGCGCGTTTGTTGATTTGCTTCACTCAATTCGTGAGGTACCCACTTTTCAAGCTTTTTCACCTTACCAATTTGCTTCAAGTCGATTAAAACAGTTTTATCACTAACACCGCAGCCTGCAGCTAACTCGGATGTGGTTTGCGATGGATCCGCTTCCACAATAGCCTTCAATTCTTCATTATCAACTTTGGTCTCCGGCCGTCCACGGTGCTTGTTCTGCAGGTCGAAATTTCCAGAACGAAAACGTTGAACCAAAAAAGCACCGTGTTTTCTTTTGCGGCACCGTCGCCATACACATCATTAATCCTTCGAGCCGTTTCTGCAGCACTGGTGCCACGGTGGAACTCGTACTCGTAAATAACGCGATATTTCAAGTTTTTCATTCTGTAAACTGAGTGACGCAAAGAAAAAAACAATTGAGGAAAAAACAATTGAATTATAATTTTCAAAACACAAATACATGAGTAAATAGCTGTATAAATTTGGATTTGGAATTCCTAACCAAAGAGAAGATATTTGAGATCAAATTTGCCAGTACGGCAAAACGCCAATTTCATATGTAAGGACCTAATATAAAGGGATTACACCACCTTCACATTAAAAAAATCGAGGACTTATATCTTGAAATTCTCAGAATAATTGCAATAATTGACCCAAAAATTCCAATAATCGACCAAGTTATAGTAATTTGAAGCAACGAAGCAGGTGAATTTTTAAACAAACTTCATTAGTCCTTTATGCTTTTCCCAAAACTCTCTTTTTTGACTGGTGATGATGATTTTTCATAAACTAATAAGCCGATTTTGTTCAAATTTTGAACACATTTTAATAATATTTACTTTACTTTTTACATTACTTTCAACCCAATTTCATCTGCACAATTTTTTTTAGATAGAAATATCATCTAATAAGAAATTAATTACCTTTTTCATTTCACTCAAACGCTAGCGATATTGTTATCTCCACTAGCTGGGCGCGTCACGTAGAAAGGCCGTTTCGGGGCAGCACACAGCCCTGCGATTTTGAAATACTGATGAAATGAAAAAAAATGAAATTTATAATTTTATACAGCCCTGCGATTTTGAAATACTGATGAAATGAAAAAAAATGAAATTTATAATTTTATACAGCCCTGCGATTTTGAAATACTGATGAAATGAAAAAAAATGAAATTTATAATTTTATACAGCCCTGCGATTTTGAAATACTGATGAAATGAAAAAAAATGAAATTTATAATTTTATACAGCCCTGCGATTTTGAAATACTGATGAAATGAAAAAAAATGAAATTTATAATTTTATGGCGTAGATACATTATGTATGACGTAAAATTATGATATTATACAAAATTTATATTAAAATAATATTTGTTTGTGCAATAAAATTGAAATTAAACGTATTTTTTGATGACTCGGGGAGGGTAGGTAAGTAACCCCTTAATATTTTTTTGCCTATATATTATTTAGTGTCTGAAAATTTTTTGAAATTTTTTCTTAGCTACCAGTTATAAAGATATTTACACATCGACTAAGGCACCATCGAAAGCTTTCTTATTTATTAATTTTAATAATCAACCCATACAGTCAAACAAATCACTGAATGGAACAATCAGAATAATGATCTCGTGGTAATGACATCCGTTCGTAGAATACAACTAGTAACAATAAATATCACAGATAATAAAACCAATCTATTTTGTTTCGTAACCTCTAAGGCCAGCGTGGCATACAAACGTTGTAGGCATTGGAGAGGGATGAAGTATATTAAAAGGTTCCTGTAAGTTAAGGTGGTAATTGGTTCCAGATCTCTGTCAATAATCACTAATAATCAAAAATCGTAGCTGAAATGAAACAATATAATATTTTCTTCAAAAAAAACAAAATGATTTTGTGGTGACATTATCAATATAATTAATACGAATATACCTTGTTTTCACAATTTATTTATTGGAAATTTGGGGGCCAATGGTCCCTTATTCAGGATATAATGTAGGTATAGTAACAGATTAAAAATAATATATGGGAAATTAATAAATAATTAAGTACTAACATGAAAACAAATTAAAAAGATAACTATTTGTAAAAAGGACCATTGGCCCTGAAACATGTTGATATTTTTAATAAATAAGTGGTGAAAACCAAGTTTTTTTTTAATAATAATATTATTTAAAAAATGATCATTAGCGATATTGGTTAGATCCAGATTGCGATCCCATCAACCCCTAGAGCACCCGAATCTTCAATCTGAACAAATCAATTTGAATCAAAATGTGATCATCTTGAAATAAGATTTTAAGATTGAGACTCAGTTCTCTTAATTAACGCCTTTAACGAACTAGATTTCTACAGTCCGTTTTTTGTGCCTACGAAAATAAATTCACGTAAAATTATAGTAAAGCCTTTTCTGGCTTAGACCGCTACACTTAATTATTCTATCGCTGCACGTCTAGACTTCTCATTAAAGCGGTCTTATCTAACATTAATTTGAAGATGTTGGAAAAAATAAGAACCGCGAAATAATTCACGCGGCTACGACAACTTAATCATTTGAATCGCCCGTAGCCTACCTAAATTAAATTGTTGCAAATATACAAATGTACGTATATATGGGCGTATATTTATATAAAGTTATATTATTAAAATTGTTTTAAATTGTAAGTATGTATATGCGACTACGTATGTGGGGTTTAAAAGCAAAGGCAGCAATATCCAAAAAAAATGCAGTCATGGACGATTACTAATTTATAAAGTACCGAGTGCAACATATAATAGGAAACAGCAAATACATTTATAGGAAACATGATTTTGGAAGCGATAGATACATAAAATCTGGAATTCAGTATTCCTCGGTCACTGCCTTCAAATCTTTTTTTTTTTAATTTTTGGATATTGCTGCCTTTGCTTTTATCGCCCACATACAATAATTTTTAAAATAGATTCTAGCAATATCATTTTTTTAAAGGTATTTTCAAACAGGATCACCATTATCTTTTTAAAACAATAATGATCAAATCTAAATAATATTGAATTGCAATCTGTAACCACCAACACGTTAATTTAAGGTTTAGAGTAAAAACTCATTTTATGAAGAAAAATATTATATTCCACTATTAATAATCAAAAACTTTCATTATTTCACCTTTAAGTAATAATGTAATCAAATATCGAACCTACTCAATATTTTTATGAAAAAAAAAATAGACAGATATGCATAAAAAAAACATGTACCTATAAACGTTCCAATACTACTTTTCAAACACTTAAATTAAATAAATTTTAAAAAAATTAAAATTTTAATTGAATGTAATTTCTAGTTTTATTCAGCGCCTGTAATAATATAATAGTAAAATAATACAATAATGAAAAAATTTAAAAATAAAAAATAATTAGTAAATAGCATTCAAAATGTGATGCGTTTACACGCCTTCGTGTATGAGGTTGACCAATTGAATTAATGACACATAAAATATATTAAAATATATTTAATAGTCAGTGGGCACATTCAGTTTAGAAAGTTTTTCTGTGAAAGTTGTCGAACGGTTTGGCGGAAAGATAAATCAAAATCGCATATAATTTGATTCGGCTGTCATGAACGGATTGAAATTCCAAAAATATTGCGAAATGCTTGTAGATGCATAGTTTATGTTTGTAATATATATTTCTGCATGTTTCCAAGCTCGTGTGGATGTTTCAACACCCAATTTACATACCAACTTGCAAGTGCAAATATATTTTGTACTACGTTTAAATATTTGTTCATTTTAATGGGTTCATAAATAATGTACTCGGATTATGCTATAAATAATATAATATATAATATTAATATTTGCTATAGCAGTAGCACAACTTGTACTTGTGTAATCAAAATAATACTTGTTCCCAGCACGTGGCATCTAAATATTTTTGCGTTTTGTCCTTATTTCGTAATTTTATTTTAATCAATATTTAGATATTATTAATATTATTAATATTTAAAGCATTAACTTTGTGGTTAGACATTATAACAGAATTTTACTAAGTTAACTAACATTCTGTTCAATATTTAGATGTTTATGAATTTGATTAAAATAACCACTCACATGATTTTTTCTGATTTGTTTGGTACAATATAATAAAATGAATTATTTTTGATTTTTAAAATGGATTTGCTAATATTATCAAGCGTCTGGTACACCAATATAAGGGTGGAAACATTTTTCGGCCGATGTAACATATTTGACGGATTTTCCCCTCCATGGCTACATAACCTAGCAATCGAGCTGATAATGAACAACAAATTTATTTATCCAAGAAATAAAAATAAAAAATAATACAAATACAAATAAAATCTAATAGCAACACATTTCGGTATATTTAATGAAAAATGTAATGGAATTTTATATAAAATAAAAATTGATATAAAAATTTGTTAAGATCTTAATTTAGAAAAAAATATATATGCAACTTAGACCGCCATTTTATCCCATCGAAATCTGCTTGTCAATCTCGAGTTTGGTTACAGCAGTCCGATTAGTCTCGTTCGTTAATGTGGAGTGGTATGGTATGGAGAACAGCTGTATTTACATTGCGAGGAAACGGTAGCGGATTAAAGTGACTGATGGGGGTAATTCATAACTTGCTCTGCGTTCTCTGCGCTCTCTGGACTCTCTGCGCTTTTTGCGATTTTTTTAAATGTATCCTATGTTTAATAGGTTTAATCAAAACTGAATGAATGTAATAAAAACTTTTTATTTCTTACTTTTTTGTAACCATCTAATTATATAATGAAATAATAACGCCAAAAAACTCTCATACAAAACCAGTGTAATAATTTATTTCTCCCTCGATTAGCAGGGTTCCATTCTAAAATGATTTTTGTTATCAAAATATTATCATAAGATACAATTACATACTAATACATCTACATAATTGTCTATAAATAAACGATGTACGAAAACTCGTGGTAGAACCAGGAAGGAGATTTTTTAAATTTTTCCTTAAAACAAAAATTATAAAGAAGAAATTATGAAATAGTCTTAACCCACCCTATATTAATATTAAAATTAAAAAATTGAGAATTACACCATGTATTTATTAAATATCCATACGCTTCAAATTTACGTTTTTACAGATTTTTAGGAATTTGCATCTATGAAAATCAAATATAAATTTATGAATTCAAAACGTACATGGTGCCTACTTAAAGTTTTTATTTAAACCATAATAAATACCTCATCTAGAAATATGTGCATACAGTGCATGCTTTGTGACCGTTTTCTAATTAATCAAATTCCAAAATTTCATAAATGTATAAAATAAAGTTTCATTTCTTCCTCCGTTGCTTCCTTCCTAGTAAACTGTATACGTAATACATATATTTCAAGCAAGATTCGCTTCGATAAAACCGTTTGATTACATTAAAAAGATTGACAAAATACATATTGAGTAGCTTGTTGGTCTTGTGGTTAGGACACTCGCCTCGTGATCCAAAGATCGCGGGTTCGAATCTCAGCCCAGACTAGCAAGTTAGTCCTATTTTCATAGCACAAGCGTTTAGCTTAGTTTGAAAATAGTAAAAATATTGATGTGACACGTATTCCGTGTTCGCATCTATATTTTTTTTAAAAAAAAAAAAAAAAAAAACATATATAAATAAAATAAAATGTGAACATTTGATACGTACTAAGAGCCAGCCAGACTTACGTTATAGTATCAAACCTGAAATATTTT
>JADDOH010016567.1:0-18867 GCA_016648135.1 Agrypnia vestita
AATCTATAGAAACAGGTGATTCATCACATAGTCTTCAAATAAAAACAAATATATGACAGTGCTGCCAGAGTAAATTTTAAACAAACCATAAATATTCCAATCAAATTAAAAGGCGTGTTAATTTCAGAATGATGGCATGAACATGTTATTATTGAAGATAACATGTTCTTCCCATTGGTAACTGATTTGATTTTTGTGAAAAAGTGTAGTTAACATGTTCATCGCTATGATTTGAACATGTTCTAATTATTTTTAAGTTCTGAACTTATTATTTAGTTTAGAGGGCTTATTAACTCATTTTTGATAAAAATGTTAGTAAACAACTTTTTGCCATGTGGTCTTCAATTGTCATTAAGAATACGTCTGTGTGCAAAATTTCAGCTCGATTGGACATTGGGAAGCGTGTGATATACCGACCATAAGATTACAAGACAAACGGACGAACAGGTAAAGCTAATATGGACGTAATTAAATAAAATACGACTTGGTATACACCACTAAATATTTATTTTATTATCTATATATATTGAGTTTATGTCGAGCATACATATATTAAGTATACGTAGGTATATTGAGTATACGTTTTATCCTCCTGAGGAAGGGAACTTCGTCACCACAAAGTTATAAATCGTTCATTCAAGAAGTAATATGGACGTAGTTATGCAGAAAGTATCCAACCCAAAAAATATGGAATTGAGAAAATGACTTCTAAAAATATGAACTATAAAAACCTAATACATCGATATTTAATACATTTTTTTGCATAGAGCTCATTGAAGAGATGTTTTTCATGTTGTTTTTATTTAATTATAAGAAAAAATCTTTTATTTACGAAGATATTGTTTTATAAGTTGGATTCTTTGCATCAATGCATCCATATCCTTTGCATAATGTGTCCATACCACATGGATATGTTTGAATCAATATTTTTGTTTGCCAAGGGTTTGTATATTTGTAGCCGCAGAAAACAGTCAAACCACTTTTTTAAAGTTTAAGAGTTAATTTAACGGTGATGGCCTTGACATGAGTAAGAACAATATTGGATTTACAAAAAACTGTATCACTTAAAGTTTGGATGTTTTCAGCACATAAAGATGTGTATGTAAGTATAGCCTGGAGCTGACAGAAGAGGAACGAAAGAATGCAGTGGCGATTAGATCCCTCAGACGTATGTGTGGTAAATCCATTTATGATAGAATAAAGAATGAACACATTAAGAATGAATGTAAAGCTGATCTTAGCATAATTAATATAATTAAAAAAGGGTTACTCGGGTGGTTTGGGTATGTTGAGCGAATGAATGTTAAGAAAGGTAATAATAATTGTATCGATATTGATCTCTTCAACATTGGTCTTACAGAATTTAAAAGAATGCTTTAGATTACATGTACTAAATCGACTTTTTAATAAATATTTATTAGAGATACTAACATTATAATAGGTACATGTTACTCTAATAATAAAACATTATAAATGAAGACTATGCCCATTATCCCAATTACAAGTGTTTTCAGCTCGAGTAACATGTATTTTTACATTTATGTATATTTAACATACTTTTACTTTGACCAATCACTCACTATATCTAATATTTTCTTCCTCCACTATTCTGACTGCTACCTCCTCATCCCTTTTCTCCCATTAATTAACACATTTCTTGACATACTTTTTTTCACATTCAATCACTTACCATTTTTTATTCATTATTTACTCATAATTTATTCTTAATATTGTTTGTTGCCTACCACTGTTCATTAATTAATTTAAATAATAAACTCAAAAATATCTTATCTAACTTTGTTCTTGTTGTAACACTATGCTTTTACATTATAACGTTTAAAAAACTGTCAAGATTCCTCAATAAATAAATAAATAAATAAATATGATATATAACGCAAGTGATGAAGGTGTCAGAAAGAGAGGGCGACCGCGGAAGACGTGGCACGTCCATGTTAACCGGATACTGGAAGATGGTCCCGTTAGAATCCTCAACAACCGTCGAGCTTGCATACGAAGATGTATGAATGGGGATGAGGCGAGAGTTGTGTGACAGAAGAGAGTGGCACTCATCCTCTCTACTTACCCCCACAGGGAAAAGCGTAATGGTAAGTAAGTAAGATATTCTACTGAGCTGTTAAAACCCGTACTGACTCATTTTCAGTATTTTGTGGTTAGGTTGCTTTCTGCGTAACTACGTACATACAAGAAGCGTGGTGAAATACACCTCGACAGAGCCGGGGCGCTAGACAAATCTTGTAAACATTTATTCTCGTGCAAGATGGTTTGCTTTCTTAAAGCGACACATTAACGCAGAAACTTTTAACATCATTAATCAGCTCCGCTGGGAGACTGTCGACTTTAAATTAGTCGCGAACATCTCGGAAACAAACAAAGTATAAACTGCATTCCCGCTGCACCGCCGAGTTCAGATGCAACTTGCCTGATGCAACTTTCCGCCGAGCCCGCCCGTTGCACGTCGGCGGGCGCGCAGGAAGTGTCGACTTTCCGCCATTTGTAAACGGAAGCGCCGGAGCCTGCCGACTTCCGCTTTTCTCCCGATCGCTACACCGAGTCGCGGGACGTCTGTCAAAGTTAAAACTCTCGGATTTAACGAGTCTAATTGGCTTGATTAATCTTGGAGAGAACGCTGACAACTGCTTCGAAAGTGACACCGTGCTGCGGAATTAAGCGTTACACCACCCTGAGAGCCAGAAATTTATCTACAAATTTGGTGATTTTTACAAAAAGACGACTAATTATTAGATATTAAACATTTATTACTTGAAATAATATTTATTATTTATAGTGTAGTAGGTATTCATAAATTGTGGAGATACACGTTATAGTAAAGTGAACAGGTGACGGCCCTCCGATAGTGTTATCATGCAGCCGGCAGTTGATTCGCCGGGGATGTCGTCACCGGCGGCCAATGAACGGATCGGTTGGTGTCAACATCTTTTGGCTTTTAAGGCGCGTCGTCGCTACGACGGGCGTCCAGATTCCTCGGAGTAATATTGTACCTAGTTGCTGTCAGTCGTACATATAAATAAATAAAGTTGCATCTCTGTCACTCGAAGTATTACTAATTAATTATTATCCACCTGACCCAGAACGAGTGCATCACATTATTGATGTCTCATAGAGATGAAATTATATTTTTTATGAGAAAGTAGGTATCTAATCATCATCATCATCATCACTCTTGGTACTACAACCCTTGGTGGGTCTTGGCCTCCTCAATAATCTTCCTCCACTCATCTCAGGTTTAGTGTCCGAGGCTTGGCTTGAGGTATCGTAATATTTTGTTTTTTTTTTTACCAGGGTTTTCTGTTGGGGTTTTCGTTCCCTTAGCTGGCTGGTTCCCGTTTTATGGCGCCGAAATTTCACCATTCGCCCTTTCTCTATTTTCTACTACTACTACGCCTATTACTTTCCCATAAAAAACTCTCATGTATGAGACATTTATAATATATCTCGATTAATGATGTCCCCCTGGGATAAAGTTTAGTAAAGTATTCCTAGAAAATTTTTGACAAACTCAAAATATTTTGAATAAAAAAAACTGGTCTAAAAAGGAATTAAATTGAAAATCGTTTTCAGGCGTATTCTAGTGTAATGTTAATAATTCGGTGGAACTTCATTACACATATAAAGGATATTCTTTTAGAAATTCCAATAAATATAGATACCTCATTAATAACATTTGTATTTGATTAATGGAATGAAAAAGATTTGGACGCCGGTGGCGTTAATGTTTATTACAACACACACGTGAAACGGGTGTAAAACTTAAATATATGTACAACTTTCAAAATTTTTATAAATGTAGTATTCTATCATGGGTGGAAATGGTGAACGTTACATTGTGTAAAGTGATCACTTAAGCCAGCCGTATGATAGGTCGTGAGCCGTATGAACACCCATAGACTTCCATACATACTTTTCGTCTCGATGAGTATGTAGATATATAGAATTTCGTATCCATCAGACATCTATAATATATGATGATTAATGATGTCCCCCAGGGATAAAATCTAATACCGTGTTCCTTGAAAAATTTGTACATCAATACTGGTGTTATTTTGTTGGAAAACGCATCATGTCCATTTCCGTGGAGCTCCTCCGGCGTGACCGAGATGCAACTTCTCTTCTTTCTCGTTTGCTCGCCTATTTAGAAATAAAATATATAAAATGTAGCATATGGATTTTATAATCTAATAAGCCATTTGTTAAGGGGGGGTAAGGTTAATTCGTACAAAAAAGGCATTTTTTTGTGAATTTTTTGTGACAACACAGTTAAAATCTCTTTATTAAAACCAATGGTACATTAAATATGACATTTGAAGAATATTGTGTAAAATTTTCAAGACGAAATATTAAAAAATACGGCAATGGCAGCAATTATTCGGACGTGTCTCGGAAAAAAGTAGAATTGCGGTGTCCATCATAACTTGGTGCTAGATCATCTGAAATCAAAAAATCAAAATTCATTCGATAGACAATAGGTTTTCCCAGGTAACGCTGGGAAGGTTTTTTGAAATTTCAATTTTTCAATTTTTTGGAACACTTTGAAGGGAAAAACACGATTTTTTGCGAAAAATATCGACTAATTTGTTATTAAAAAATAAAAATTAATAACAAATTTGAAAAAAGCGTTACCCCGTAAATTATGTACAGAAATAGTGTTCAAAATTTCAAAAGGATCGATGCAGTAATTTTGAAGTTATGATGGACACCGACTTTGAAAACGTGAGAAGTGGGGAAAACGTTTTAAAGCTTTGCACACTGTAAAATTCAAAATAAAACTCAACACTTATTTTATACTTACACATAATCGTCGATGCCATGTTCACAAAGCAAAGAGCTTTAGTCATCAGCATCTTTTTGTCCTTGTCTAAGCAAAACTCTTCTAATACAATATAGCACGTCCGGTAGACCTCAGGTGAGCGCGTCTCTTAGCTGCCCGAGCAGGTATAGAAAATCAGTCTGATATCGCTCAAATGTTTACAATTTCGTCAATTTTGCTCCGATTGACTTCTTATTCTTGCGATGTTATAAATTCATTTAAAAAATTAAAAATAAAATGCAAAAAAAAAATTTAAAAAACTTACCCCCCCCTTAATAAGAATTGTATAAAAAAAAATTGAAATATGTTTTTTTGAATAGCTCTCATTTAAGGTGTTATCTTAAGAAATACAATTACAGGATCCCAGTTTACAGTTTTGAGCATTATTTGCATATTTTTTCATTAGCTAATACAACAAGTATACGAAGGAGCGTATTATTCGTGACAAATGGGTAATACGCTTTTTCAAATTAATTATTATCAAAAAAAAAAAAGATTATGAAGCCAACGTGAGCAAACGTCACAGTAAATCATTGATTATTTGATTATTGAACTTTATTTTTATTTTTAAATAAGTTATAAATACACGCAATTTTACTCCCAATTACCATGAAACAATTTATAACAAAAGACGTGTAAAGTTCACCACTATACGCGATTTACGTGCGAATTCGCTCAAACATTCATAGCATACTGACGTGAAGTTTATTTCATTATTAAAAGATAAAATTTTTATATTTGTACGAAATTAAAATGAGTAGGGCTTTTTAACCTATTGTCTTCTTTAACACTACATAAAATTTAAAAATGACAAAAAAAGTTGACGAATAATTACAAAAAATATTTATTTCTAAGTTCACGTTGTAATACACAAGAACTGCAAAATGCATAAGCCTATGTAGGTAATAAAATCAAAATGAAGAAGCGGTCTCATAATTTACTTTAAAAAATACTTTTTTCAGTTGTGATTTCATTCGAATCAAAATCACTGTCAAATAAAGTTCAAAATTAAAAAAACAAAGAAAAATTCACACATAAAATATCATAATACGATAAAAGTGATTAATTTTTTAGAATGTTAATAATTTTGCGGAAATAGTTATTCATATTGAAAAATTTACTTTTTTGACAACTTTACAGAAACAATCGATTACTCAGACGGCTTATCGCTCAATTGCTACAATTTCACAATAAACTACTTTTTAGTACTACATCTATGTGAAGCAAAACTCATAAAAAATACCCAGGCTTGATAAAATCACAGATTTATTGTGAATTAATTGTATCACCAGGAATCGAACCCCAAATCGTGTATTGTGTTGTGAAAAGTTCACAATTTTCGACAAAAGCGGAGAGCTCTTATAGTTCACGTAGCGAGACAAAAGGTCTGATGGAAGCCAACTGAAAAGGCCGTGCAATATGCTTTTAAGCTTTTTTCTCATCCAATTCCCTTTGAATCAGGTTCTTCAGATTTTCTAACACCTAACACATACATAAAACGTACATCCCACCTCCAACATCCATCACAATTCCTCCCATCTTACCTTTAACTGAAATACAATTTCGCTATCAAATTAATATTTTTTGCTTGTACCAACCCGTCTATAAAAAAGAACGGTTAAAGTCGATATCTCACATACAATTTCCGATATGACAGAAGTGTCTCGACAGATCTCATAATATTTGAGAAATCAGTCCTTTGAAGTTGGATAAAAGTTACAGAAAAAGAAAATAACTTCAAAAGAATTTAGAAAATTCTTTTAAGGTTCTGCACGCTTTACTGCCTCGTTCGCTGTGTATACGATTTATATAAAAATTATAACATAAATGCTACTTTTTATGGTTGAATGAATCTAAGAGTGACAAACCTGAATGTGATACTAATTTTGAATATATATAATTATATATATGCAGATGTTGTCGTGCAATAAATTAATCAGATACATAATATAAGAAGTACCAGCAGTAAGTAAATCCCAATTATAATAATTTAGGTGTCTGTTCATTCGTCGTTATTTCGTGTAACGTCCGTAACTTCTTTATCATATTTTTTTTCTTTATAGTAGGTATATTTTTTCCTCTTTATTTTTTCTTTTTCTTTTATATAAATAAATAAATAAATATTTATTTCTTAGGAACCAACATGGAAAAAAGTACCGTCATTTTTGACGGGTTGCAGCTATTATAACAATAATATTTATAACACTACAACGCGAAATTCGTTATTTGGAAATAAATGAAACTCAGTACCTACTTCCGTGAGATTAAGTTCACTATTATTTGAAAATCAAGTGTGATTTTTTAAATTCCCAGAAGATAACATTAATATCCGCAATGATACCAAATCTGTAATATAATACGCATGACAACTATGTAGGTATTTAAAAAAATTTAGTTAGTTAAAAATATTTAACATTTAGTATATAAACAGGCCATGTGGAACGGTTGGCCGAGGAAAGGATGGTATAACCATATGAAGCGAGAAGACTTGGCCTGACTAAATAAATCAAATAATTGATTGATTGGAACATGAGAATGGAGGAAGCTTCAACAGCCAAAGAGCTTGCATGAAAAGATGTTAGAAAGTGGATGAGGCAAAAGTGGTGTACCAGGACAGAGGAGTAAGACATTCTATCCTCTTGCCTACCCTTTTGGTAAACGGTGTGATGGTATGTTAGTATGAACATTTTAAAAACATAACATAATATATATATATTTTTTATTTATTTATTACCACGTTTTTCCTACGTTATTACTACCACAAATTACCACGTTTATCATAACGTTATTCTTATAATAAACACTTAACTAATAATTTCTTTATCATAAAAAGTGTATTGCTTAAAGATCATTAGTGAGATCAATCATAATTATTTATGGGAGTCTTCTATAGGTTCAAATCCAGAGGGCTTCAAATCACTTTAGATTTGTTATCACTCTATACTGTCATACAAGTACCAACATATTTAAATTAGATAAACGTAGATTTTGTCATGAGATCGCGGTTGTGGGAGACAAAAATGATTTACTTATAATAAATATAAGTTTTATTATTTTCGAAAGCTAAGCTTAAACGGAGCACTGTTACGTTATTCACTAACATCGCATTAGTCACTCGATAATCTTTCACTTGTCCGTGGAACACTTTATATTTGTTTTCTAGAATATTCACTAGTCAGTGGAACAATTTATCACGTCTCTTTTATCGTACTGTTTTGCTTTCGAGGATTCCATTTGTAAGTACTTAACTCGCGTTGTAGTCTATGGTATCGCCCTTTGCCTCTTTCACTTTCTATGGCGTTAGTGCGCTGTCAAAATAATGTACTTCTAATGATTCTAAAACATATCAAAACTTTCAGGCTGTTTTGGAAACCATAGATTATGTGGAGTTCTTATAGTTTAAGAATATAAGTTCTATAAGTTTAACGATGTTCGAGTTCTTATTGTCGTGACAATATTGCCCTACTAAAGTAGGTAAAATTAAGGCTGTAGCGTAGCGTCCTGGTAGTGTTAGTGATAGTGTTTTTTTCTATGTATTAGAGTATATATTTAAAAAAATGCTCAATCGAAGTTCGAAATCAGCAAATATTCTGAATTTCCTTCATGACAAATTGGCAGTGTCACAACCGAGATCTCTATTTTGGTTTAGAAATACGAAGTTGACGTATTGAAATTCAAAGTCTGATTGCCTCTGGAAAAACATTTTTTCCAAACGCGTTTCGCATTCCGCATACATTACGTACGGGGAAGTTGGATACAACTCAGTTGCGAGTTTCGAAAAGCCTCGGTGTAACGTGTAGGCGCAATTTAGTTTGCTATCAATCCGAACCTGAGGTTGATTCGGAAATGAATATTATCGGTTCTTTTCAAGGGAAATTGTGCCTTTGTGTTTTGTCTAGAAAAAATGCTGACACAGGTATCATCGTCATCAGCCATTGCTAATCCACTGCTTGCTATTTTCTTCAGTCCTCTGACAATCTTTGCCGTACCACTCCTACTATACTGCTAGCCCTATTTCCAGGATAGCAATAAAGCATAACATTCATGTCTTCACCGCTATTGAATAACATTTTTGCTTCGTCAATATTGACGTTTGACAGCTGTTTTGATATTGCGCGTACGCCCTTTCTATTTCATGTCTTATTAATTAAGCAACGTCGTTATGATGAGAATAAGGGATTTTCATGTATAAGGTAGTTAAATCAACGCTACGTCGTCTTTCCGTTGAAACCTTATGTTACCACTAGCGGTCCGTACCCGGCGTTACTCGGGTAACAGATTTACTTTAGAATTTTGTGTTTTGCAAAACCTTTAAATAACAACAAAATCTTTCCATATAACCCAGACAGGAGGGGGATGGGATGGCCGGAAGAGAGGTGAGTAATGTCTGTACATATTTTCATCAGAGTTTTAAAATGCAATTAAGAAATGCTTGGTTTAGTTCTGTAGAGACATTTCCCCCTCTCCTGGGAGGGGAAAATGTCGCTGTGTTACGCAGCGGGTCCTAAAGAATAAGTATGCAATATTTGATCAGATCGGTCAAACGTTGTAGATTTGTATAGATATACAACAGACATACAGACTGACGGACAGACAGAATTTGAGTTTTATAGTTGTAGATCATGAAAATTCTTCGCGTATGTCGATTATTTTTGCGTCAAATATTATTAATTTGATTTTACTTGAGTTTAAATACACATTTTCTTACTCGAGTTTCGAGAGTGACAGAACCTCTTATTGATAGAAGTATTTAAATAAATACATAATATAGAAAACATGGTTTAAATAGAAATACACATAATTAATTAGGTACTGATAAAGGGAGCTGGATTGTAAGGTGTAAGAGTGGATGTTTACAAAAGATTCTAAATTGTGCAGAGTGCTCGGAAATCCTCGATTTTATCCAGTTCCTTTTGTTTTTAGAATCCCTTAAAAATATGTTCGCCTAATATAATCTCATCACACTAATTAATCGTCTCTGAACCGTGTAGCCTTCTACGAGTATTCTGCAACGGCACGCTGTTTGCAGTATAGCTGTCAAGTTTCTACTTCGAAAAAGTACCGGTAGAGAAATGGCGGCAATTTCAAATCGGCCTCCCCTTGTTGCTACAAACACCCTTTACATTCTTTCCAATCTCCGTTTCATTTGTTCCTTTCTGTGCTGAGCAGAGAGAACAGAAGGACGATTTTTTTTGTTTGGCAACTGAACGGGGAATGTAATTACACCTATCGTAGCTATTTAGGTATCTACGTATCACAGATTCCAATCGTTATTAACGGTCCTTCGAGCTGGCAGGATGTGATACTAAGGTGTTACTCCGTTTTGGCTATTTATTACCTTGCAACGGAGACAGAATGTTCTAATTACATGTGCAGCTGAAAGATGAAAATTCAAACGTATATTTAGATGAAAATGGTCATAAAATTAGAATAGATGACGCCTTCGAAAGGTTAAAGTGTACCAGTAAATATCGGAAAAGGGTCAATAGAATTTTATTTCACAATTCTCCGCCTGGAATATCGTTCGTCATATAAATAAAAAAAATATTTAAAGTGTAAATTTTAAAATATTCTGGTTTGTGTCTTGTGGGATATTATGCCGTGTTTTTACGACCTTTCTGGCCGATGTTTCGGATTCCATTGCAGGATCCATCATCAGGGTTGATATGTTATTGTGAATGTTTGTTTTGTGGTATTATTGGTTTAGTGGTAAGTATTGGCTTGCAACACCGTGTAGAAAACAGGGTAAGAACGTTGTCAGTGTTGGGTTAAGTATTGGCTAGCAATACCATGTCGAAAGCTTAGTGTTTCTGTGTTTATGTGTTACGTGGCAATATCGTGTCGGAGTCATGTGTTGTCTTGTGTTGTGTGTATGTTTCATCTATTGTCTGATCTACTTATCTCTGTGGAATCCGCGACGAGATTGACTTTGAAGCGCCGGATACCATGATGTTTTTAATTTGAGACCATCATCTCTATTAATATTTATCGGGTGCTTGTAGATTTCCTTGATAAGCTCTTAAGCTTTCCAAGGATTTTTGGTTCGAATGCAAAATATTAGTATATAGATACATACAAAATTTGTATGTATTATTTTATAATACAATCAATACACTACACTACAATACATAATATTTGATTAATTACATCTATGTGTTTCGGAAAAAACTTTCCATCGTGAGGGTGTTGTATAACTCTGTGATGATATACATTTGATAAGCATTAAATTCACCATTAACATTTCGCCTTGGAAACAAAGTCTCGAAATTTGTAGACATATTTATTTATTTTAATGGTTCACAATCAATGAAAAACACACAACATGATATAGATAATACAATTATAATTCAATTAGTTGAGTTATATAACACCCTGACAATGGAAAGGTTTTTCCGAAACATATAAGTGTAATTAATCAAGTAAAATAAGTAGATACATAAAAATAATACAATAAATATTTTTAATAAATTTAGTACATTAAATTGTTATTAGTTCTACTGGCATGTTCTAAGTCTAAGTAATTCTTTAATTCGGGTATGTTCCTACAACTGAAAAATGTCTACGAATTTCGAGACTTGTTTCGAAATTTGTTTCCATGGCGATGCATGCATGTTAATGGTAAATTTAATGCATATCAAATTTATATCATCACAGAGTTAGTAAAGGTCATGATTATACCCAGTTCTCCAGGTACCATTATTACAACTGGGACCGCAGAT
The DNA here is from genome assembly GCA_016648135.1 of Agrypnia vestita. Taxonomy (NCBI): domain Eukaryota; kingdom Metazoa; phylum Arthropoda; class Insecta; order Trichoptera; family Phryganeidae; genus Agrypnia; species Agrypnia vestita. Next base: position 11,566 of record JADDOH010016567.1, read on the forward strand.
TAGTCGCAGGATCTTACGTTGAAATATGCTAATTCGGGCCTCTTCGCTTTTTGTTTGGGCTCAAGTTTCAGCAGCGTAAGTCAGTACAGGCCCAAATATGGTTTTATGTCGGCGAGCTGATGCTTCTCTCAATTTAATTCCAGCTTCCATAAAATGTCAAGTGGCACTAAACAACAATAACACCATACAAGTTAAACGCTGAAAGCCAAAAGTTTCCCGGCGTCACTTTGCAAGTCGTCCTACGCACTTTTTAAACGCCGTTCGTTGTTTGCACCGAATAATAAACACCAAACACTCTTCCATGAATAATGTATTCGTGGAAACTTGGGAATACTTCGACGGGAAACTTTTGTTCAACAGGTCGTTCCAATCAAGGGCTGCTACGCGTTTCTATACATAAATAATTGGGTGTCGCAAAGTTACCCCCTATTAAAACTTCACGTGTGTTCCCAGTATATAATAATATTTCATCTAATATATATGTAGAGTAGAAATGGTTGAAGGCTTACCAACTTAATTTAACAGAATATTATTATGTAACTGCCTTTTGGCTTATGTTGACCAAACAATATGTTATGCATTATTTGATATAATCTATTATTTTATTACTTTCTTCAGTAGCATTTTTCCAAATGACACACATATGGACTGTAAGCACAACGTGAATCATTTGTTCTGTGGTGGAGCCAGACCTGCCTGGACTCTAGCCTCTCGAGCATGTCAAACGGACCAATCGCTCTCGAGGAATATTGCCCAACAAGAAGCCCAAGGCGCCGACAAAGTACCAAACCTATTCTCTCATCGATCGGTGCCCACGATACCATGTTCAAACTCGCTCTCTGTATATTGTTGTCTAACGCATTCTCCAAACATGTAAAGTTTTGTGACTTCAATAAACCAACGAGTTAATTGTGAGTACTTCTTTCTATTCATCCTGTATCGAATCCCGCTCCGCCTGTCATATACCTTCACACTCGACACACATTCATTCACAAGCCTTCATCGTTCACTTAACATGCATCGGACTGATTGAAAATTTTGGCAGAGGTGCACAGTCACACTGATTCCTTCGCGAATACACGCACATTACATCAAATCATATCCGCCACACTGGTGACACCGATATGATGTATAATACAATACAAACCATCTGCCACAGTTCAATCTGATTATCCTGATTCTGTTCATTCTAGCATTATTTTGCATCCAAGTGTAGCGAGCATGTCTTCCCTCAGCAACCCGAAAGAGAATCAAGCCGTTGAGTCGGTAAAGCAGTAAGCGGCCAGAGCGGCAGCCATTACGAGAATAAAAGATGGCGCGTTAATACGAAAAACAATGCTCAAGATACAAATTGTGACCACAAGTGGTTAACAAGCATTAGAAACTTCCGAACACGTGTGTACACATTTAATTCTTTTTAACGCCGTGCATACTGACGTAAAGAATAAAAAAGAGGAAGTGACCGAAACTCTGGTTCTTCCTTTGTGGGTCAATGAGAGTGTTATATTGGTGTCCAGCTCGAGGATATTCAGGTAGGCCAGATCCTTATTCAAATCCTAACAAACCTGTTTCCTATACTGTCGATTGCGCTAAACAAATAAATATAAAACCTCAGTCCACCTTATGGTTACAGCCCACTCAGGATTCAACTTCCCTCCATGGACTATCTCTTATATGAGTATCAATATATATCCAACCACATATTTTTTATATTTTACTAGCTGTTCGTACCCGGCGTTATCCAGGTGTAAGATTGTAGGATTTAGCTAAAATTAAGTTTGTGGGGACACCCAAAGGTTCTATTGTTTTACAAAGTCTCTAATAAAAACAATGTTTTCATTTAATTTAGGCTGGCGTGGAAGGGATATCCAGGAGGAAATCCGCCAGGTCCTAAAAAATAAGTACTTTTGCATAATTTGAGTCAGATCGGTCAAACGTTACAGATTGAATGGAAAATATATCAGGGAGAGGGGAGGGGGGTAAAGGGAAGAGAAAAAATGTCACCTTTGTTATCCGCCAGGTCCTAAAAAATAAGTATACAAAATTTGAGTCAGATCGGTCAAACAGTGGGTACAGACTTGATTGGAAAATATATTAAGGGAGATGGAGAGGAGGGAGGTAAAAGGGGAGAAGGAAAATATCCATTGTTACCCGCCGGGTTCTAATGAATAAGTATGTAAAATTTGAGTCATCGGTGTAGTTTTGTAATTGGACAAATGGTGTAGATAAACAGACATTGAGTATTATAGGTTAAAACACGCATATTCAAATGTTATGTTGTGTCAAAATTTCAAGACAATCGGCCGACTACTTTTCAAGTTTTGCGAACACAAACATACGCAGGCTAAATTTTTATTAAGAAAAAATATTTTGAATGACAATATATTCACTGATATCAATCCTAGATGTAAAATATTAGTTAACTATATTATCAAGTATCAATATGAAGTTATCCGTTGTTGAAAATCAGCTTAATGTATATTATAGATATCTCACAGAGACGAAACTGTATTTATTATGGGAAAGTAGGTATAGAAATCATTTTGGGTGTACATAGGACTTATGACCTATCTTTTTATGGTTGGCTTAAGTGATCACTTTACACAATTGTAACATTCGCCATTTCCACCCATGATAGAATATACCATGCTTATTCATTTTTTGGAAGTTGTATATATGTTCAAATTGCGTGGAAAGCTTTCATATATGAGTTGTAAGCGCCTTTTCCATGCGGCCTGTACAAAGCCATTTTCATTCCCCTAAATCCCCACAGATGTCGCTAATGAGAAAATCTACATTGATTTTTTACGGAATTTTGAGAGCAATATACTTTATTGTGTGTAATGAAATTCATCCGAATACTTGCATTACACTAGGATACGCCAGGAAATATTATTTCCAATTTTGTTAAATTCCTTTTTTACCAGTATTTACAATTCAGAATATTTTGAGTTTGTTCAAATCTTTCAGAACAGTGCTGGATTTATGTCACAGAGACATTATTAATCAATTAGTGTATATTATAGATATCTCACAGAGACGAAACTGTATTAATTATGGGAAAGTAGGTATAGAAGTCATTTGGGTGTAACAGGACTTATGACCTGTCTTTTGGTAGGCTTAAGTGATCACTTTACACAATTGTAACATTCGCCATTTCCACCCATGATAGAATATACCATGCTTATTCATTTTTTGGAAGTTGTATATATGTTCAAATTGCGTGGAAAGCTTTCACGTATGAGTTGTAAGCGCCTTTCCATGCGGCCTGTACAAAGCCATTTTCATTCCCCTAAATCCCCACAGATGTCGCTAATGAGAACTTACTTCCAAAAAATGAATAAGCATGGTATATTCTATCATGGGTGGAAATGGCGAATGTTACAATTGTGTAAAGTGATCACTTAAGCCAACCATAAAAAGATAGGTCATAAGTCCTATGTACTGCAATGCTTCCTTTTAGACAAAAAAGGAAATATTACTATTCTGTCGTGACAAAATAAATTTAAAATAAGTAAATATTACATATTCCGTCCTAACCAAATAATACGCGAAATTGCACACGTCGAGCAAGGCGGCCGGAGCCAGCGCGCGTAGGTTACACACACAGGCTTACAAGTCACACACACTATGATAGTATCCCTGTGAACCGCCCTCGCGGGGCCTCCGGGCAGGAGACGCAAGGCGTGTCACCGTAGGCCGCGCTGCCATACTCTTGGAGCAACTGTACCGGCGCGCAACCCCCCCCCGCACCCTCTTCCGCTCCGCGCTAATATAGGATAACTCCGCGCCCGGCAAGCCAGTCTCCACCAGTCAGTCTTCGAGTCACCATCCGGGAACCGAGCTCTGCGGTGCGTCAGCTACGCCGCCCGCCCTAAGCAAATTACGGCCGCCATTTGTATAAAAGTTACGGTGCCGGAATTGTTCGTTGTAAATTTTCAAATGTGAGCCAATAACATACCTCTCGCCGTGTTACAAAGCTAAACAGTGTGTTCAAACGATTTAATAATATACTTCCCGCCGGGTTATAAAGTTAAACAGTGTGTTCAACTAGTTTAAACGCATATAGTAACGAGTTCGTCGTGTGAGACAATGTCGGTCTCACAATAAATACATTATAATAATCGTTCTCTACGTTTTTATAAACAACCAGGGTGAAGTAAACCAAAGTAAAAAAAGTTCCTCGCAAGCGCCTTGAGCCCCCTTTGCAAAAAAATATAATACATTACTATTGGCGTCCTGAACATTCCCCGCCAACAAGGGGTATAATAAAACAATCGTTTTCGTGCCCTATTAAACAACGCCTGTTCTTTTAAGTTTTAATAAAAATACTGTGCTCTTGGACTTCATAAGATTCCGCCGTCATTGGCGTCTTTTTGTTTAAATCGCCATAAAGTTCGGCCGCTCCGCTAGGCATTCCGACCGATCAGCTGACGGAAGACAACCGTCCGCCGCCTCCTACAGCTGGTCAGGGCTGGCACCCTTACTAAAGGTGGTCGATCCACTCCATACTCAGAAGAAAAATTACAGGTTTCAAGTGTTTGATTATACCTATACATAATTTACAGGAGCCAATAGGGCTAATCTCCAACATTCGCAAACTATTTACAAGAGTTACCAAAGGGATAACCAAGTGACATTAATCGAACTCAAGTGATGTAACTTTTAAAATAGGAAACATAAAGTCTGTTCCAATCCCTGTTCCTACTTACTCTTATATCCCATGAGCCTCTACTGGGCCGACCTCTGGAAGCTTAACTATATGTAAATTAAAATTCTGTATTGGACCCGACTGTGATTAAATTCCGTTATAAAGGAGTAACCATTTTGACTTTGGTAGCCACCAGGGTCATACTTGATAATTCGGCGCTGTGTTTTTCCTAAACCCTTTTACTATTGTATGTCATTGTCCCGTATGAAACCATGTTTATAAACTGTATAATATACTGTAAAATTTGTGCCTTTTGAACTATTCTCTGTGTACTGAACTGACTGGATAACATCTTTGTAATTAAACCTCATGTAAAAACCATACAGGCCCTGTTTTTTTTATTTTACTTTCTCCATACAATTCCCCAACCAATCTGAAAGAAAGTAACGGGAATGGACCACAACCATTGAGGCTTAGAATCCTGGTAAGATAACCCTGAACGTGGTTGGTCAGTTAGATCGTGTAGAAGAAATTCTACATATGAGAGAGCAAGTACGTTCTCGGCAACCGCGTTCAGGGGTTTATTGAAAAATTGAACATTTCACTGGCGCCCAACTCATGGGCCACCCCTTACAGATTTCAGATTGGTCAAAAAATGGTTACACATTGTATGGATAAAGTAAAAAAATAATGTCAATCAGTACACACTCTTTTATGTAATCTTGTAGAACTCTAGCATTTGTTGTAAAAACTGTTCCACTTTCCTCCCACATCCTAAGACTGTCGTACCGCGTAAAAATAATCGCCATTAATTACCAAAATAATTCGCGCCATTCCCCGTCTACAAAAAACGCCCACTGTACGACTCATAAGTTTTGGACCACATCGAGTACACTCGGGCTCAAAAGTTTTGATACGCCTAGCTATCATCGTAATTCAAATTTCAATTTTCTAAATCAATATCTCGGCTGCTTGCAACTACAAATATTACTCAAGTTCACCACTAACCTTACCATGGAAACCCTTTCTAGCATTCCTAATTACCAAACTGCTCGTTTACACACGTTAAGAAAGGCTCTTCGCGAGCAAGGAATAACCCCATTATCTGGCTTGGCCGCATTGCGCGAGCAAGCCAGACTACACAACGAATCCTGCACGCAACCACATGTGGCTCCAATCGCCCATGCCCATGCGTACGAGGACCTGTCTATGGCACCTGAACTAACAACGGATACACCTTTGACAGTAACCGAATCTACTACAACCGCTACCCAGGCACCCTCATTATTACAACCAGAATCGCGATTAAATATTCCAAATGTCAACTTTGGCTCCTGGCCAGTCACTCCTTATTCTGGCACCGGCGACGCGCGCGAATTTTTAATTCGCCTAGAGGAAATAGCGCGCGCGCGCTGCTATCCCGTCCAACAGCTGACTCATGTCCTTCCAGAATTTTTAAAGGATAGGGCGTTAATTTTCTATAGGGCTACTATTCGAGCAGACCTATCTTGGAACCAGTTCAAATCATCTCTCCTCCATAGATTCGAGCGGCCGGATTATTCGGTCGACAAGAAACTCGAAATATGGACATCGAAACAATCCGATTCCGAAACAGCCGCGGATTATGTGACTAGAATCTTAACACTAAACCACATCGTTGACACTCCTCTGTCAGAGGAAGAACTCCTTCAGGTCTTCGGCCGTGGACTGCTCCCGAGGTTCGCAGCAGTCCTAGTCAGTTCGCGACCCACGTCGGTGGCCGCCCTAGAGTCACTATGTTCCGCGTTCGAACGACTAGACTCTCCTTCGTTAAAAGGCCCTCTCGGACAGCCTCCGCGCAAGGCCCCTAACCCAAGAGCAATTGCGTCGGCCCCTACTAAATCGAGATCTCCGCGCTGCTTTAATTGCAACGAGCGAAACCATTTTTCTAGAGAGTGTCCCCGGCGACGAAGGGCAGCCGGTCAGGCACCGCCGCCAAGACGGTCGCCGCGCTTACAAATAAAAAGTGAAGGCATACAGCCCAGTAAACGCCCGAATTCGGTGGTTCCCTTCCCCGATGTATCGAGACCACCACCTAACTTTCCATACAACTCAAAAAACTAATGTCCAGCCAATCTCCATACCGCTCGAAGGAATGGATTGATTGGCTGGCCTCAATCAGACTGTTCAAGACCACCTACCATTTAAATACAGCCCCGATGTCCAACGAACTAGACAACAGGCCGTGTCTTTCTTTTAAAATACATCAAATCTCGTTCAGAGCCCTACTCGACTCTGGTGCCGGCGCGAATATCCTGGGTGGTACGTTATATGAATCATTCGTCGACCTCGGCTATAGGCTCCGACCCACTGGCATTTCGGTGCGAACGCTAGACGACTCTCCGCTATTTTCCAGCGGCACTATCACCCTGCCCGTGCGTTTTGACCAACGGCTCGTTCAGGTTAACTTCGTCGTGGTCCCGTCACTCTCCGACTGCATCATTCTGGGAGCCCCGTTCTTGCGAATCTCCGGCCTAGCCCCCAGCCTATTTCCCAACGGAAAGGCCCGTATCGCCCTAGCGGCTACGGACCCTACCGCCGTTAGCGACCGCACCACACCTCCTGCCTGCCTGATATCTATCGACGAACTCACCTCTGAGCAAAGAATTCGG
>JADDOH010016568.1:0-16090 GCA_016648135.1 Agrypnia vestita
GGACGTGCTATTGTATTGGAAGAGGTTTGCGTAGACAAGGACAAAAAGATGCTGATGATGAAAGCTCTTTGCTGTGTGAACATGGCATCGACGATTATGTGTAAGTATAAAATAAGTGTTGAGTTTTATTTTGAATTTTACAGTGTGCAAAACTTTAAAGCGTTTTCCCCACATCTCACGTTTTCAAAGTCGGTGTCCATTATAACTTCAAAACTACTGCACCGATCCTTTTGAAATTTTAACACTATTTCTGTACATAATTTACGAGGTAACGCTGGAGACTTTTTTTCAAATTTGTTATCAATTTTTATTTTGTAATAATAAATTAGTCGATATTTTTCGCAAAAAATCGCGTTTTTCCCTTCAAAGTGTTTCAAAAAATTGAAAAATTGAAATTTCAAAAAACCTGACCTGGGAAAACCTATTATCTAACGAATGAACATTGATTTTTTAATTTCAGATGATCTAGCACCAAGTTATGATGGACACCGCAATTCTACTTTTTTCCGAGACACGTCCGAATAATTGCTGCCATTGCCGTATTTTTTAATATTTCTTCTTGAAAATTTTAAACAATATTCTACAAATGTCATACTTTAATGTACTATTGGTTTTCATAAAGAAATTTTAACTGTGACATCACAAAAAATTCACAAAAACATGCCTTTTTTTGTACGAATTAACCTTACCCCCCCCCTTAAGTCAACGCAGCCAACGGGTGCATTGGAGCCCAAGTCAGATAGACTGCCCCTATACAGGGTGTACCAGAGCTAGCAGCAGAAACTTGGCTGGTAGATTCCTGACTGATGTTATGAGTCTAACATGGTCAAGCAACCATGACCTAATATCAATAATTATGGAGATATGCATATGCAATATCAAAGTATGCATTTTTTTCCGATATTTCTGAATTATTTTTTGCAAAAAGTTAAACTATCATTACAGTAACTTATATCGATTATGAAAAATTTATTTGCTTCAATAAAACGTAAATAAAATGATAAAAACCTTGTAAAAAATAACTTTTTTCAATTTTTGCAAGGTTTTTATCATTTTATTCGACTTGTATCAAAGCGAATGAATTTTTCATAACCGACATGAGTTGTAATGTAATACTGTAATGATAGTTAAACTTTTGGCAAAAAATAAGTAAGAAATTTAAAAAAAAAATGCTAATTTCGATATTGCTTATCTCCATAACTTTATCGTCTCCCCAACGCGCCATATTTGTCGCGGACTGAGAAGATCGCATTGATAATCGATACTAGCCGCGAATGGCATAAGCATGCTCATAATAAGCAAGCCTGTTCACACATGCTCAAAAGATACCCCTTCTCATGGTGAAAGACATTAGAATGCTCATAAATCAACCGGCGGTTAATTTTTGAGCATGCCACTAATGACCGTGATTATTACAAGCAATGTACACACATAATAATAATTAGCGTACACACATGCCACTTATAAGCAAGGGCTAAAGAAGGCCAATACTGCGCATGCTCACGTGCCACTAATAAGTATGTGTATCAGTACCTTTAGTATTGTTTTGAACCATCTACCATGCTTACTGCTAGTATTTTCTTGAAGCATCTACCAGGATTTTACTTCATTTCATTATTAATGAGACACTAACAAAATGTACTGTGTACAAAATACATAAAAAACAATGCATTACTTATTTCAAACACAGCCCACTATCTCAATTAGTTTCTTCGGCCCACTCTAGCAACATACATATGTTTAATATTTCAACAATGTAATGCAGTCATGTATGAATTGACACATGACCTGCATAGAGATTAGGCGTATACAATGCAAGTGGCGAACAAGAAAACAAAATAATATTAGTAACAATTACTGATACAGAGTAATATGAGCATCGCAAATTTAAGGACGAAAAGTAGCAGGATAACTGCTGGTATAACCTTGAACCACCTACCATGCTAGCTGCTTGTAATATCTTAAATCGCCATCAATAGAACTCTTTCTATTATTCGATTATTATCTTTATACTTGTAAACACCAACACAACGAAACAATGTGCGTCGTACGCACAGCTTAGGGCCTATTGTTTCAAGTTGGATTAAAGTAAAAGTTAAAGGTACTACACATGCTCATTAGTTGCACGTTAGCATGCGCAGTATTGAGATTCTTGAGTTATTGCTATTTAGTAGCATGTGTGTACGCATTTTGCTAGTAATGAGCATGTTCATCACTAGCACGCTCAAAAATCAACCGCCGGTTGATTTACAAGCATGCTCATTTGATTTGCGGGTGGAAGGGGTATATTTTGAGCATGTGTGAACAGGCCTTCTTATGAGCATGCTCGATTATCAATGCGATCTTCTCAGTCCGCGAGAGATGAAACAAATATGGCGCGTTGGGGAGATGATAAGACATTACTTTTCGTAACTTATTATAGGAATCACGAATGTCTGTAGTATACTCGGTCACCGCTATGTAAAAATAATATACACGTAGCAAGAAATAATGTTTATGAAACTTTATTAAAAGACATGAATGATTCAAATCGTGCAATAAAAATTATAAAAACCAAAATAAAAAATGTGCGGATGGAAACTCTGGAACTGTTTTGATTTATTGGTTCACTTGAATTTTCTATTTCAGTTTGCAAAGTTTCCATTTTGAACAAGAGCGTCTCTATTCTATAACAAGAGCATGCCAGTAATAAGCATGTGTGTGTGATTGTTAGCTCTGAGCATGCATTCATGAGCATGCCCAAAAATAAGCAAGTGTATCAGTACCTAAAAGCATATATTTTTTCTCTTTCTCCACCAATCAAACGATTCGTTTCCCTAAAAATCTATGTTTTAAACAAACTCTCATTTTAATCCAACTTGAAGCAACGGGCATTACCCATACTAATTCGATTGTCTTTCTTAAATGAAAAGATGTATAAAAATACGTAAAGAAAAGATCGCATTGATAATCGACACTAGCCGCGAATGACATTAGCATGCTCGTAAGGAGGCCTGTTTACACATGCTTATGTACCCCTTCCACCCGCAAATCAAATGAGCATGCTTGTAAATAAAATTGGAGAGTGCTAGTAATGAGCATACTCATTACTTGCAATATGCGCACACACGTGCTATTAAATAGCAACGGCTCAAGAAGCTCAATACTACGCATGCTCACTTGCCACTAATGAGCATGCGTATTAGTACCTTTCATTTTAATCCAACTTAAAACAACGGGCCTTACACGTACTAATTCGATTGTCTTTCTTTTAGACACATACACCGACACCGCTAATTAACACTACGAATGCACAATCCACTCGGAGGAACGATACACGAATCACCCATACTAATACTCACAGCGCACGCGCAGTGAGTAATGGCATTAATCCGAATAAACAGGGTGCACGCATGCAGGAGTCGCGATCGACCACTATCAACGAGAGTGAGTTCAAACTCGTAACGTATAAGAAGATAAAAAATCGTAATCTAAGAGGCAAAGCGGAGTCAGCGGCATTAAAACCCGCTGACATAATTGCATCCGTTTATGTATCAAGGTTTGCCGTTGACACGACAGAGGATGACATAATCAGCTACTTAAAAGACAAGGGTCTAGATGGGGCAACGGTGGAAAAAATAAAACCATTCCACATAACTCCATTCAACTCATTTAAAATTGCGGTTAAAGCGAGTCTAGTAAAGAACTTTCTAGTGGAGGAACTGTGGCCGGAGGGAATTGTTTTCCGAAGATTCAAAGAATCACGCATACCCAACCTTAACCAAAATGCAAACTAAAAATCTAAAGATCATCTCAGTGAACTGTAGATCTGTCCGCAGTTCGGAAAAATTCATATATGACCTGTGTGACTCACATGACGTTGTCTTAATTCAGGAAACGTGGCTACTCCCTACGGACATAGAATTCCTATCTTATATACATCCCGATTTCAACAGCTTGGGTACCTCTGCCGTCAATACATCCATGGGTCCGATGCTCGGCAGGCCGCACGGAGGAGTGGGGGTGCTGTATAGACAAAGTCTCAGGGCTGCCACTATCCCATTGAATAGCTGTCGAATGGCGGGTATTGAAGTGAAACTAACTTCAGAAACATTGTGCATCTTCACCTTGTACATGCCAACTTGCACTGCAGATCATTTCGAGGAATATGCCAACTGTCTCGCCACCTTGCAAGCAATTATCGACGAAAAGGATTACACCAACTCCATCATTATCGGAGATTTCAACGCAAATCCCGACTCTCTCTTCGGAACAGAACTGAAATCTTTTTGTCAAGAGTACGAGTATATATGTGCCGATACCGAAATATTACCAGAAGACTCTTATACGTATATCAGCGACGCGCATCATACAACCAGATGGTTAGACCATTGTCTAGTGACAAAAAATTTATTCAAGCAGATATTAGATATGAAAATACACTACGACGTAGACTGGACAGATCATCGGCCTCTCGAGTTGATCCTACAGACAGACGGAATACCAACAACCGAAGTACTTACAAGCAAGAAAACTGACCGAGCAATATGGAAACCAAAAGGTGCATGCGATATCAAAAGGTATAACACTGCTTCACAAGTATTACTACAAATGATTCAAGAAGAGGCTATATGGAATGAGAGAAGCGACAACCCTGCAAGTGCGAATACTGACGCGCTCTACACACGAATAGTAGACGCACTTCGAAATGCCGCGATCTCAACATTTGACAATCGTAAACATAGCTCGAAACGATATAAACAAATATGCGGATGGAATGATTTTGTTGCACAAAAATATGCGGAATCCAGATACGCGATGTTGATTTGGATCGAAAATGGCAGACCACTCGTAGGCCCCATCGCCGAGGAAAGAAAATTAAAGCGTGCAGCGTTTAAACTGGCCCTGAAAAAATGTCAGAAGGAAGCAGAGCAAATACAGATGGATAAAATAGCTAGGGACCTAGATAATCGTGACTTCAGACAGTTTTGGAATAAATCGAATAAAAATTGCAATATGCGGTGTAAAATTCCAAGTAACATAAATGGAGAAACGAATCCCAAAGCAATCGCAAACATTTTCGCAGACCATTTTACCACCCTAACTCCGACCTCTCTGATCTCCTCGAGTGGACCGCCAATTAATCCAACAACAACTGAAGGTAATGGACTTTCATTACTGTGAACATGGTCAATACCGCCCTGAAACATATGAAAGCTGGTAAATCGGCAGGCCACGACGGACTAAGCATTGAACACGTCAAACACGCGGGAGGACCAATTTTACAGCTCCTGGCGAGGTTGTTTACTGGCATTATAAAGAATGGGCAATTACCGAGTAATATGACGAGGACCATAATTACACCCATTCTTAAATCCAAATTATCGGACTCAACCTCCCACGAGAGCTACAGACCAATCTCGATTGCCACAACCATCGCGAGATTATTCGAACGCGTGCTGCTAGATCAGGTCGAATCTAGCATGGAAACTAACGACAACCAGATGGGTTTCAAAAAACAGACCTCTACCGACGCTGCAATATTTACTGTAAAACGGACACTGGAGTACTACAGAAACAAAAAGACTACTTCATACGCATGTTTCCTAGACTTGAGCAAGGCTTTCGACAGAGTTTCTCACCCTTTACTTTGGGCAAAACTCAGGGAAAGAGGCATACCATCGGAGGTAATACGTATCCTTGACTCGTGGCACAGACAACAGGAAAACCAAGTAAGGTGGAGAGACAGTCTTTCCGAACCTGTTCACATGACGAGCGGCGTCAGACAGGGAGGGTGCATGTCCCCAATACTGTTCAACCTTTATATGGACGAACTCACTCAAAGGCTAAACAACGCGGGGGTAGGCTGTCACATCGGAGGACAGTGTCTTAACAACATCAGTTATGCTGACGATATGGTACTGATGGCACCGTCTATAAGAGGACTACGCATTCTTCTAAAGATCTGTGAAGTGTTTGCTGAAGAAACAAACATGCTCTATAACCCTAATAAAACAGCACTGTTGGTTATAAAGTATGGTCAGGGCCCAACAAGTATTCCTCCAGTTACTCTGAACGGTGTGGTCCTGAAGGTGACCGAAAGAACAAAATATCTAGGACACATAATTACAAATAATCTAATGGACGACGACGATATTGACAGGCAAAGACGAGCTCTCAGTGTGAAAGCGAATATGCTGTGTAGAAGGTTTCGTCTTTGTAGCACCGCTGTAAAAAGAACGCTCTTCCTTGCCTTCTGTGCAACGTTATATACATGTGAACTCTGGACAAATTATAAAAAGAGCAGCATAGAAAGACTTCGCATACAATATAACAACGCCTTTCGTATGATGTTTGGCCTTCCCAGATATTGCAGCGCTTCCGGTATGTTCACTGAGGGGCGTGTTCCCAACTTTGCAGCCCTCTTAAGATCCAGGGTGGCAGGGATGAGGGAAAGGATATACAGCTCCGGAAATATCCTTATCCTGGAAGCCCGTCTTACTCCAGCATCCAGCATCGATGCACACTGGAGAAAGATACTGGCCCCGCATAATTGACTTGCCATCGCTCGCTAAAGCCGATATTTTACCGTATATTTGATTACTTTTAATACTTCTCTTCTATTTTATATGTTCTTCTTCTATTTTACTATTTCTCTTTTGTTATATATAATATTTTTAATGTGTGTATTTTCTTTTATATGGATTGTGTGGGATTGCACGAACCTCCCCACATTCTGGAATAAAGCTATATTTATTTATATTTATTTAAATGAAAAGATGTGTGCCTATCGAAAGATTTATGTAGGTATAAGAAAGCGGCACCCGAACCGGCTGGTGGCGAACTGTCGGTGTGGGCCCGATCTTTGCGGATGACGTCAGGTTGCGGGACAAAGGAGGCTTGCGAATAACGCTAAAGCCGTATCGGACTCGGCGGTCTGAATACAATTAATCTGACTTAGCGCTGCCGCGATGGTGCAACGAGCACAGCTTTTGTTTTGTCAACACGTGGCCTACCGACTCCGCTCCGTGGGCCGGACACGGGCTGTGTGAGCGGTAATGTGTTCTGGTGGGCGGCCGCAGGCCCGCGCTGGAGCCTCCGGGAACACCCTCGCGTTCCCTTGAAAACATTTACAAGATTTGAAGCAAGACAAGGAACATTCACTGCAAATGCATATTTCGGCGTTTTTTTCACGAAAATGTGGCGAAATTTATTGGCACATTTCATACTTTAGAATTTCCTATTTTTACTCCCTTTATATTAACTCGTGGCGTCTGCTTGCTTGCCGGCTTGCCGTCAACAAAAACTTTGGTTCGATTTTTGACCCTTTTCCCGTGATTCAATCGAGCTGAAACTTGGCAAGTAGACTCGTGGCAACGATCAAGAAGAACTGTCAAATTTTCGTTAAAAAAAATTAGTAATTATAGTATAATTTCGGATTATTAGAAATTTTATTGGTTTTTTTCAAATTGGAATCATTAGAAACGTTTGATTACGGCGGCCCGATAACGTCGCGGAATATTTTCTAAATTTGAATTACTCCGTCGGTATACATAATAGGTACTTCACTACGAATGTCGAAAATCTAAATTGACTGACAAATGTTTTTGGAATTTAATCTTCAAGGCATGAAGTGTCTTATCAAAGCCCAAAACATCTGACATTTTAGAAATATATTAAATTTCTGTAAGTTTAGTGTTATGTTATATGTTTTAATTCGTCTTTAATTGTTGTTATATTTTATAAAGAAAGGGAGTATAATAAAAACTTGGTTTTTAAGGGTTACTTTTTTAAATAATAACTAGCTGTGCCCGCGCGGCTCCGCACGCGTAGATTTTTAGTGCGCTGTTTGGATCGTCATATAACTTTCGCGAACCTTCTAGAATATTCTCCTTCCGGAACGTTCAAGAAATTTATTGAATGTACAGGAACATTCTAGACACACCGACACATTCCGCCACTCGGTTTAGAACCTTATAGAACTTTCGGGAATTTTCTAGAACCTTCTCCTTCCAGAACTTTCTAGAACAGGTTTTTCCGGCGCGCCAATTTTGAAACAACCTGAAGCATTTGCCGCCTTCCCATAACAATACTGTTTTAAATCACCTCTTTATACAGGGTTATTTGGAAAACATTAACAACCTCGCAGGAGTATATTCCTGCCTCGATTATGAATCGAAAATATTCAAGCTATCATGGAGATATGCGACATCAATTTCATTTTTTTCAATATTTCTGACTACTTTTTCGTAAAACGTTGGACTATCATTACAGTAACTTTTATCGAATATGAAAAATTCATTCCCTTTAATACAAATCAAATAAAATAATAAAAACTTTCGAATTCCAATTGGAAAACATTGCAATTAAAAAAAATTTTCAACGTTTTTATCATTTCATTTAACTTGTATTGAAACGATTGAAATTTTCGTAATCGATATAAGTTACTGTAATGATAGTCCAACGTTTTACAAAAAATAAGTCAGAAATATCGAAAAAAATGCAAACTTTGATGTCGCATATTTCCATAACTATTGATATCAGGTCATGGTAGCTTGAACATTTTCGACTTATAATCAAGGCAGGAATATAGCCCTGTGAGATTATTAATGTTTTCCAAATAACCCTGTATAAATAAAAAACGTTTTAAAATCAACAAAAAACGCAAAAATTTCTTGCAAATTAAATCATTATAACTCTATTAATATTGAATATTTCTTAATTTACTTATTACGGATTCTACATAATGAAATATCCTTAATACGTATAAAAAATATATTACGCTTAGGTACATATAAATATTCATCAAAACTTTGCGCCGCCTAGGAAACTAAAAACGATTTTTTTTGGCCGCGGCCTGTCGATTAACGCTTATATTTTCTCAATTATTGTAAATAATGTTAAGTTTATTACTTTTATATAATAACAAAGGTTTCATCTAAGTTATTGCCCTAAAAAAATTGCAGTCTATAGTATACATTCTGATATAAACGAATAATAAAAACCCACATTTTCGTAAAAAAAAACGCAGAAATGTGCATTTGCAGTAAACAGATGTAAATTGAACTAATCCCATTTTATTATCATTGCTCATGTATAAGATTGCTGCAAAAATATTTTTATTTTTTTTTGTGCCGCCTCAACATTGAAGCCCAATAATGAACACAAAGACAGTATTTTTTTAAAATTAAATTCTTCGCTTGAGAGACGTACTCGACAGTGGCGTGCAGCGCATACAAGTAAAAAATATTCTTGGAAAACAAACATTAATTAAACAATTTCATCAAATCTTATAAAAGAGACGATTAAAAATTCTAGCCGTGATCCACGGCTTTTGCTAGAAATTATATTTTAGACTGCTTCTGTACACACACGACTTCAAATGGATGCTTCTCCTATTTCGTACTGAACTGAATACTTTATTACTGAAAACGTATTATATTCACCCTATTTTTAAGTCTGCGAGTTTTATGAAGTTGGCAAGTAAATTATTGTCACTTACAGATACGACACTGTTCTCAGTTCCGCATTTACTGACGTACTAAATGTTTTCTGTGTATTCCGACGATCAATTTGCTCGTCAGTACGATGCGTTTATCTGTGATCATTTGCAAATAGAGCGAAGTTGTTTAAATCGATTGTTAGTTCTATCGACGAACGCGGTCAAACTACTCCAAATATGTATCGCTTTATTAAAAAAAAAAAAAAAGACTAATGTAAAAAAAAAAATAATTTTGCAAGAAGAATAAGCTGTGGGGCGTGGCCTGGCTTGTGATGGAAGAGTAAAATATTTTGACTTCCTTTCTTTCAACTCGTGGCGTCTGCTTGCTCGCTTGACGAAAAAACTTTGGATCGATTTTTAACCCTTTTCCCGCGATCCAATCGAGCTGAAACTTTGCAAGCAGACTCGTGGCGACGATCAAGAAGGTCTAACAAATTTTCGTAAAAAAATTATAATTATAGTATAATTTTGGATTTTTCAAATTTTCAATGTTTTTTCATACAAGTTGCACGGAGATTCCGGCGCATGTGGTGGAATCGAAACCCGAAAATGAGAAAGGGACTATTTTATCGAAAAATCAGAGCGCGGCAAGGAGAAATATTGCCAAACATGAGAAATCGCGTTTACGTTCCAGGCACCGGTCGCAATGGCGCTAGAATGAAAATTCGCCCGGTTAAAAAGTGTCGAAAGTGGTTTGCAGGCGTGTGCGTGCGTGCGCGGCGCTGGGCACCGCCGGACCGCGTGTCGAGGGGCTCCTCGACGCGCCGAGAATTGCAATGGCCACGCGGCCGTAGAAAACTCATGAATATTTTTTGCCCAACGAAAAAGAAAGTGCGAGCCGGCTCCCGGGGCGGCCCTGCTCGCAGCCCGCCGCCCACGCCACCTGTCCGCCAGCCGCGCTGTCACCGCTTCTCTCCTGGCTGACGAAGGATAGAACGGTACCCGCGAAACCAGCGGGAGAAACAGATTTTGAAAAAAGTAACCCAAAACCAAGTTTTTACGATACCCCCTTTTTCATTTTTGGGTTTCGCGCCCTACCACGCGTTGAAATATCCATACAACTTGTATGAAAAACACATTAAAAATTTGAAAAATCCAAAATTGTACTATAATTATTCATTTTTTTTAACGAAAATTTGACAGATCTTCTTTATCGTCGCCACGAGTATGCTTGCAAAGTTTCAGCTCGATTGGATCACGGGAAAAGGGTTAAAAATCGAGCCAAATTTTTTAACGGCCAGCCGGCAAGCTAGCAAGCAGACGCCACGAGTTAATATAAAGGGAGTAAAAACGAGCGAGCCTTACGCCGGCCGCACACTGGATAATTTCGTACGAAATTGAGTAGTACGTATACGTACGAATACGCGAGTACGTTCCTGACCTTCCAAGTAGAATTGAACATCGCACACTGCACACGATTTAGTAGTGCGTGTACGCGGGTATAGATGCGACATCCGACACGATCCGGATTTGTTCGGAAATTTTTGCGATTTCGTACGACGGATATTGAAAATTTTGTCAATTTGACACATGACCACAAATGTTTGTGGGACCAAAGTGATTCAACTACGCGACCATCAGCGCAGATCACGGCGGAGGATTCTGTACTATTTCTAGACAGGATAGAGATTTCTAAAGAACTAAAAAATAACTGTAAGTTAAATAATTTGGTTTAATGAAGGTGTGGTATAATTATGTACTTCGAACAAAAAAGCTATAAAATATTTCTCCGATGTTATGAGCTTTCGTTGCACTTCGATTCTCCCCAGCATTTCATAGATAGATAGTCATGAAATTTGTCATTATTTAAGTCTGCCATAATAGAGTTTTCCAGAAGATACAGATTATTCATTTGGCACAAACGTCATTGGAGAAATGTCAAAGTAACTGATGGTGACAACGCAAGACGCAATCAGTGTGCGCGCTCCAATACGTACGAAAATAGTCGTACGAATACGTTCGTAATAATTCGTATCCAAAGTGCGGCCGGCCTTACGGTAGTCGCATACGACGTGTGGCATTTGACATCTCACAATTAACACATCAATTGAAATAAAACACAAATCACTGTTTTCACCGCTTTATTTGATTATGCAATCTACATGTTTCGAGGACAATGTTCTTTTCTTAAGGATTGTTTGTGTACTAAAAATTGAAAAAGTTAAACCATGCAAGTGTGTTACCGCGAAGAGTGGGTAAGGGGAGGTCGGAGGTGTTAATTATGGAAAGTGGAAAA
Organism: Agrypnia vestita; assembly: GCA_016648135.1. NCBI lineage: Eukaryota > Metazoa > Arthropoda > Insecta > Trichoptera > Phryganeidae > Agrypnia > Agrypnia vestita. The sequence continues at coordinate 11,718 of JADDOH010016568.1, forward strand.
GTACTCATTTTGTCTGTGTATTTATTATATTAATATTAATTTTAATTCAAATATAATAAACATATAGACAAAATTCAGACGTCATTCACGGAGAGACCACGAGGTGGTAGGTGGTAGCAATGTCGCTAGGGTGCCGTGCTGGTATTTTGACATCCGAGAATTTGAATGAAATCACGGACAGACAGACAACAAAATTATTATGTTTGTTGTGTCACCGAGACGAATCTATTTATATGGGAAAGTAGGTAGGTGTAGAAGTATCTTTAGGGTGTTTGTAGGGCTTACGACCTATCGTATGACTGGCTTAAGAAATCACTTTAGACAATGTTACGTTTACAAATTTCATCGATGATTGACCACCATGCAAGTGTGTTATCACATCTATCAATTTTTGGGAGTTGTGTATTTGTTATTTACGCTATTAACGCCGTCTATGGTTGAAATTTGTCGTCCCTATGAAGCAGTGTATAGATGTGGCCGCTGGGAATGAAAGTTTTGACTAGAAAATGAAGCAATTATCGTAATTGTTGTTAATTGGCATAGTTTGCTATTTTTTATCATATGTATGTTAATTTTAAGATTTGCTGTAAAATTTCCCAACGATAAATAATTTTTTTTTTAAAAAAAGTCTTCCATACCTAATTTCCCATAAAAATAGCTTCACCTCTGTGAGAGATATATAACAAATATTGATTAATAATGATTTCTCTGGGAACAAAAATCCAGTAATTTGATTCTTAAAATTGCCGACATAACGATGCAATTGAGGAAATAAAAAATTGATAGATTATACTGTGTTACGAACGCAAATAGAAACAGTACACATAGGTACCTATGTCGTATTTGGATGACAAGCACAATTAAATGATGGAAAATTTATAGCGATTTAAGTATAGTTACTCCCTAAGATGAAGATCCTAGATCTGTGCAGGGAATTTAATGTCAAGAAGAAGAAGTAATGCAAGTTATATACATACATACATACATATATTGCAAATTATATTCATGACATTAATTAACGAGTACGCTTTTTAAAACAGAAAACATTTCTTGTGTTTAAAAAGGGAGCATTGCCAGTACAATAATAAAGTGCAAAAAATGATTAAACGAATATACTCGTATTATACATATATGTCACAGTGAAAGTACATTTAACAACCTAACTACTAGATGAGTTTAGGTCAGGTGACTACTAACTAAGTAACCTAACCTAATCAACCTGTCTAACCTAACAGATAGGTTAGTTAAGTTGGAAAATATACTTTCACCAATTTCGTATATTACGTTATTATACTATTTATTTATTTCACTATTTCGTATATTACAGCGAAATAAATTTCGCTGTAATATACGATATAACCAATTATCTCAAACATTGCAATTTTTTACTCCCTTTATATCTGCTTGCTTGCCTTGTTGTATGTATTGTATTGTATTGTTTGTATGTTGGAAAATATACTTTCACCAGAAATAAATTTCGCTTTAACATACGATATAACCAATTATCTCAAACATTGCAATTTTTTACTCCCTTTATCGATTTTTGACCCTTTTCCCGTGATCCAATTGAGCTGAAACTTGGCAAGTAGACTCGTGGCGACGATCAAAAAGATATATCAAATTTTCGTTAAAAAATTAATAATTATAGTATAATTTCGGATTTTTAGAAATTTTAATAGTTTTTTCAAATTGGAATTATTATCAAAGTTTGATTACTAGCAACGGCGGCCCGATAACGTCGCGGAATATTTTCTAAATTTGAATTACTCCGTCGGTATACATAATAGGTACTTCACTACGAATTTCGAAAATCTAAATTGACTGACAAATGTTTTTAGAATTTAATCTTCAAAGCATGAAGTGTCTTATCAAAGCTCAAAACATGTGACATTTTAGAAATATATATATTAAATTAAATAGAAATATATTAAATTACTGTAAGTTTAGTGTTATGTTATATGTTTTAATTCGTCTTTAATTGTTGTTATATTTTACAAAGAAAGGGAGTATGTATAATAAAAACTTGGTTTTTATGGGTTATTAAATATTAATTTTTCGTTTTCTTTCCAGAGTTTTTTATAACAATACGGCAAGCTTGTAAACGAAAAGAATCTCTCAAATTATCAAAAATAATATTCTAAATAGAAGCGAAATCATGATTCCAAAGGAATTCCTCAAGGACCAGAAATCAGGACTTATTCCTTCACAATACGGTGCGCTGGCGATACGATTCTTGTAACCGACAAGAAAATGTGTGAAATGCAATTATTATGAAAATGATTGCTCCGGTAATCGTTCAAATGCACATAATATTATTACAGTTATACAACAGTACATCGGGTGTCTCGTACTTGTACACATTATACCACGTAATCACCTAAATTTCTCGCTGTTTTCACTGCCGTCACGCATTACTGCCATCTAACGCCATTCGTTATTTATTTATGTAAGGCGGGTGTGGACGACAAGAGAGATTGCTAATTTAAGAAGAGGCGGCACGATGAAATGGAAAACATTTTTAAACACGACTTGGGGATTTAAACTAACCCATAAAAACCACGTTTTTATTATACTACCTTTCTTTGTAAAATATAACAACAATTAAAGACGAATTAAAACATATAACATAACAGTAAACTTACAGTAATTTAATGTATTTCTAAAATGTCAGATGTTTTGAGCTTTGATTAGACACTTCATGCTTTGAAGATTATATTCTAAAAACATTTGTCAGTCAATTTAGATTTTCGAAATTCGTAGTGGAGTACCTATTATGTATACCGACGGAGTAATTCAAATTTAGAAAATATTCCGCGACGTTATCGGGCCGCCGTTGCTAGTAATCAAACTTTTGTAATGATTCCAATTTGAAAAAACCATTAAAATTTCTAAAAATCCGAAATTATACTATAATTATTAAATTCTTTAACGAAAATTTGATAGATCTTCTTGATCGAGTCTACTTGCAAAGTTTCAGCTCGATTGAAATACGGGAAAAGGGTTAAAAACAATCCAAAGTTTTTTCGACGGCAAGCCGGCAAGCAAGCAGACGCCACGAGTCAAAAGAAAGGAAGTAAAAATCAAGGAGAGAGATTAAGATGGAATCTGGAGAAGCGAAGCTTCTCTTCACTGACCTCATCAGTGAAGAGAAGCTCTTGAATCTGATGAGGGAGCCTCACTTCTTATTTTATATATAGTTACGTATGTGATTAATTTAATAATAATACGGTAATAAAAGGTAATTTGATAATGAATAATACTGAAGTATTTAAAAAAAAGCTGTAAGTTTAAACGATTTACGAATTTACGTTGGATTTTGGGAAAGTTTTAATTTTTTTAATTTGTTCTGAAAGGTTCCTGATGGTTTTTGTAGTAGTTAATGGCTTTATAAATATAGTGGTTGTGCATTTGGGGTTTTTAAAATTTAGGCGTTATAATATTGTTTCCATTTCTCATAAGCTGGTTTTCTGTAAGGCTTTTTTCTTTATATATTTTCAATGTGGAAACTTGCTTGAAAACGTCATCCACCTTGGTACCGGAAACAATTTAAAAATATCTTCTGTTGAAAAGGTAGATTTTTGTTTTCACTATTTAATTATGATCCTTTGTGATATTTTTACCGAGTTTAGATTTTTTTAAGAACCTCCCCACTTTATTAGGTACTTTTAAAGAACATACTTATTAATTATCTTGTACACGGTCTCCTTCGAACTAATCCTTTAGAAATGCACTTAGTTCAACGTCTTTTTTATTTCACAAAGTAGTATTCAGAATCATTTTCCACGTGGCTATTTAGAGCGCGCGTCGTAATCCGTTTCGCCTTCGCTGGTGACCCCTAACAATGATTCTTTACTTCTTTTTTATTTTGGGGAGTAGAAAAGTCAGTAGAGGAAGACAAGGCTTTCATGTTTGAATACGGTGGTTCGATTTGATGCCAAAAAGCTCTTCACAACTATGTTTTCTGACGCATCATCAGCTTTCGTCGGCACACAATTCCGAACACACCTCACACCCGCGCCATAACCTTTAATTATCTCTATATTTAATTCATTAACAGTTGCTATAATTATAATAAATCATCTCCCCCACTGCCGTCTCCGTTAAAGACACGCCCCCACACGACATCTTTTAAAAATCCGGAATACGCGTCACATTAATTTTCTTACGATTTTAAACAAGCTTCACTTGATTTAAATAAAGAGAGAGAAAGCATTACACTAATAAATAATTCGGAAGAATCTCATTACACATATAAAGGGTATTGCTAAAAAAAATCCAATCATAAAAATAGATATCTCATTAGTGACATCTGTGGTTATTCAAGGGGAATGAAAAAGCTTTGGATGCCGGTCGCGTTAGGCATTATTACAACA
>JADDOH010016569.1:0-37670 GCA_016648135.1 Agrypnia vestita
TGCGAGACGAGTGCCGGTGCTGTTGAAGGCCAGGGCCGCTAGCGGTGAGTCGTGCGCGGGGATCATGGTCTTGGCGTGCTAAAACAGTTCAATTAAGACTTTCTTATTATGATGTATTTAACATACTCACTGATAAATTGATGACATGATGTACGTGAAGATCTTGAAACTGACAAAAAAAGTCCAGTTAGTCAGTATGCAATACAAAGGAAAATTTTCAATAAGAATATGCAAAATCATTTTTAAGGAAAGTCTTGAATATATTTTCTTTAATTAACTGGCTGCCAACTAAGGCTGCCAAAATCAATACATCACATTTGAAGGACTGATTGGACCTTCTGTGGGGGCTGATGATGGACCCAGATATACAGGGTAGAATATCCCAGAAAACAACACACAGAAAATTCTGAACGGCCCTGAAAACCTGAGAACATTTTTGACTGACAGGACGATAAATTTATGGTTGCGAATGCTTAGAACTGAATTATTGAGATACAAAGAATCAAAGAATAAGAAGCATAGCACTAGAAAATATGTAGTAGTGGAATGATTTTGAATGAAGAATTAAAATTCATGGCAAAGGAGTTTTCTCAGTAATATGTTATATTTATCATCAAAATTATGCAAATATTATACAACGCTATGTACATTGCAATAAATGTATAAAAAATATTAGTGATAAAATACGTAATGAAAAATAATTCTAATACGTATTATGTTATGAAATAAGCGTGAATCTAGAAATATTTACTTATGACTGACTTGTATAATGATGTTTATTTATATTAATTTACCATGCATAAAGCATTACTAATTTAATGTTAATGCAATTAACGCCCATTCAAGTATGAAGACTTTACATAATTATTATAGATAAACCATATGTTGCCAGATCAGGCTAAATATGGTTTATAAAACAAACCACAGTCCTCCTTTTTGTATAAAGTAACAAACGTACATCACCATATTAAACTTTCCTCTCCGTGACATAAACAAAGATGACATTGCGTCTAATGATGTGAATGCCTCCGTAAATATACTCAATACAGAGTTCATAATTTAGGTATTCTTCTGTAATGTATTAATGCAGTGTTTCCCAAACTATGGGTCACGAGCGTATATTCGGTGGGTCGCAGTCACAACACCGCGCAACACGTCTCGTCCAGGTCGTGAGTATTTATTATAGAAAATATTATACAGAAATAAATTGGACTTATCGGATTCACTGCGATTAAAAGTGACCAAAATTGAAGTCGACGCTAATGCTGTTATGACAAGAAATAGACAACAAATGCACCCTTCCCATGAAAATATCACATATTAATATTTTTCGTAATCAAAAATTTCAATTACATTTGGACGTTTTTCATTTTTTCTTATATGTTTTTCTTATATGTATCGTATGGTTACAATATGTATCGGGAAAATGTTAGGCAGGAGGTGGGTCCCGAAAATAAATTATTTTTTTTGGTGGGTCGCGGTCCTGTCAACTTTGGGAACCACTGTATTAATGTATTCAATAAAATAAATACAATATATAAGAATTTACAGGACACAACAAAATAAAATGTTTTCCCAGAGAAACCTGTGTCAATTTGTCAATATGTGCATGTATTATAAAGGGGGGCGGTGCGGGGAGCGCTGTGCATGGTGCAGAGTGCATAACGCATTGCGCAGTGCGTAGTGCGCTGGATTCGGTGGCTTGCCCATCTTCTCTCTTTAGTAGCGGCCGCGCTGCGTGTCATGGGGTCGTGGTTGTGAGAGGCAAATGAAACACTAAAAACAATGACACGATTCACAGGCACATCCACATGCCGTCGCATAGTTCGCTTTTATCTGTGGACTTCCATCTCGCGCTGTCGAACAACAGCTCTCAGCCTGCACGCCTTTTATATAACACGTTGGTTTCACAATAGCCCAGTTGATTCTAGATTCATATGGACTTTGATAATGTGCAGTTAAACTTTTGTGGTGGTAAATATTTAATTTTTATTATTATCATTATTTTATCAGCCATTACTTTAATGATTAATATAAGTAAAAAATGATAATTAATCATATTCATCTGACTTGAAAATTGAAAAAAAGTTTACGTATACACTGACTTTATAGCATTGGCACGTGAATTTCAATTTTAGCGCCATTTGAGAATGGTTAATATGGGTCCAGGAGAACTCACGCAGCACGTATACAATTAATATTTTTGTTTCATTATTAATATTTTTATAACATTTCAATCTTTATGTATCCTGCGGAGGAATATACAAATAAATAAAATGAATATCCCACCAGATGGGTAGCGTCGAATATCTGCACCTCGCCGATGGAGCTGGAGCCGGGGTAGGCCAGGAAGCAGTTGTCCGTGTGCGCCGACAGACAGCACAGACCCAAAGGATTGGGCGGCGTGTCCCGGATGGTGTGCAGCACCTTCATGTCGCGGATGTTGTGGATATACAGACTCTCCTCCAGGCATACTATTAACCTCTGAAAAATTACAAATAAATTATATTTAATAAAGAGCCACATGCCTGTAGTGTCGCTAAATTTGGAATAATTTCACAATCAAAAGACCGAAATATTCAAAACAAATACAAATTAGAAAATCATACATAGACCACCAAAACACAAAGAGATAATCACAGACAACAGAAATATATAGACACAAACTAACATAAATTTCTTGGTACACGGTCTGGTTCCACGGCTGGTTCCAATATGTTTGACTTGTTTAAAAAATTACTGGAACTTGTAAATTTTGAAATAGTCATGAAAAGGTCAAACTAAGTCGCACTTTATTAAAATTTTTTTTTGAAGAATCTTGGTTTGAAACGAAATTTCTATTGTAAATATATATATTTTTTTTGTTTACTAGGGATTTAATTATGCAAGAATAAATACTTTAACTGCATCAAAAATGTGTCTTAAATATACACGAGAGGGGATATTCTTCTGCTGTGTCCCAATCCCCTCGCTTAAAGATGGGGGTTTAATTCATCTCAGTAGAGATAATAATAATTTGCTACCAGCGGGGTGCAGTCGGAACATTGAAGCGTAAGTTGTATATTGAAAAAGGGAGAAGTAAAATATGTGTGACAATATTCCATTCATAATTATTATATTATTTAGATTTTAACGTATCATAATTATCAAATAAATATTTAATTCCCTTTCTTTTCAAAATATCTGTTTACATAGTCATGACTCAGTTATTGACTGCGCACCTGTTTATTATTTATTTATGACAGAATCTGACATCACTAGTTGAGTTTGTTCTGATATTTGCATTCTCACTGCAAGTTTCAAATTCCAAATTTACTTATATTGGTTAAGTTTCTTAACTAAGGACCTGTTGTTTGATCAGAAGTAAGAGCAATAGTTAAGAAAAAAACATAGATTTTTGCATTCTCCACCAATCAAAACACCCGTTTTCATAAAAATGTATACTTTTTGCTTAACTCTTACTCTAACTTCTGATCAAACAACAGACCCTAAACGGTTGTGGAATAAGGGGCTAATTGTGAGATACTACCAAATTAGTCACATAGTAAGAATATTAATATGCATACCTACTTTATTTTCGATAGATTCAATACCATAGACGTATTACAATACCTACTGTTTCTTGGAAAAAGACACAACAGTTAAATATTGTGATACTTAGGAAAGCTTAGCATTTTTTAAAGTCTTCAGGAGCAAATAAATTAATAATTTAGAAAATTTTCGATACAATGTAATAAAATATGCAGCACATAGATTAACTGCAAAAAAATAAAAACAGGAGTAAAAAGACAAAGTTTTCTTTTAACAGTTTTAGATCAAAATCAATCGTTTTCAAAACAAAGGCTGCTCCATGACATAATAAAAAGAGGTATTATTATAATACTGAATTATTATTATTCAAACAGAAACAAAAATACACGATTTCCCGCCTAATCAAGGGCAGCAACTATCACCCGATTGGTCAAGTGTAGCGTGAAGTTCGGACAAATGCCACCACAACAACAAAATGAGGGGCTGAATCAAGATAGATAGATGTACACGCGACAATGGTCTCTATGACTGCCGATGGTGACTCATAATTTAAAACGATTTCAGCGCGAAGCAAATTCGCCTTGAAATAATGCCAAAACGGATCACGTGGCAGCGGATATTAAGGACGCTTGCCAAAACAATCTAACAAAATTGTTTTAATGCCTATTGCAGCGTGCTTCCATTCGCGGTTTGGGTATGGCGGAGTGACGGCTCGCGGCTGTGATAATAAAAACAAAATGTCGTTTCTGACAGAAGATCCTAGTGGAGAATAAATAATTGGATACGTATTTAAATTCGTGCAGATAAGCGGGTTATTTCATATTTCATAGTCCCTGGCATTGAAAGTTTTATTTGTATCAATGATAAAGGAACTCATAAATCTTGAATATTTTACAATCGAAACAATGAGCACGATCGAAATTGCATCAACGGAAATAATAAATAATTTAAAATGAATAACAGTGTAATAATGTAACGCAATATATTGTGTTTTTCCAACCAGTTAAACAAATGTTTATTAACCACCAGATGAGTAAATATTATGGATTTTATAGATTACAATAATTCAAACATTAATTCCGAGAATCTGTTGAGAACAGATAAATAATCGGATACAGCAGTAGGGCAGTACGCGAGAAGAGAAGAGCAATATATATGGTAGTGATGGGTGCGAATGAGACAAGACGAAAACAAACAACATTGTACGAAGTTTCTCAACAATAATAGTTAAATGGAAGTCGTTTTGGTACCCACGCCAAAATAAATAATAATAATAAAATTATTAAATTGACTTATTTCTGGGGTAATGAAATAAGTATCCGCATTTATTAATATTTTAATGAAAACTATACATATAAAAACGAGTTCTCTCCTGAGATTGTTCATATTTTTTAGTGACTGAAATATTGAAAATTATGTTTATATTCTAGTTTGTAATAAATTCTCAATATCGTATTTTTAGCGTACTTGAGATAATGTGAGGTAATCAACATTCGAATATTGTTATGATCACAAACCACCGAAAATTATCAATTCCTATTTCCTATTAATCACATGAATTACCGCAAATTTTTTAGTAGACGGTGTGGTTCCACGGCTAGTTCCAATACGTTTGATTTATTTAAAAATTACTAAGAGCTTGTAAATTTTTAAATTATTATGAAAAGATTAAACTAAATATTATTTAAGTAATTAATAAAAATAAAGTTTGTTTTCACTTTTGTACTGAAAAGTATCAACATGTTTCTGAGCCCATGGCCCCTTCGTCAGGATTCAATTGCATACTATCAAATTAAATTCATAAATCGAAGTATAGACAATCAAAATATAAAAAATATATATGGAAAATGAATAATAATGAAGTATGTACCTACTTAATACGAAAATTTAAAAGATAACTTTGTATTTGTAAAAAGGACCTGGTTATTTATAATATTTAATTTACTTTCAACACTTTTTCTTATTTCCAAAATTTATCAAATAGTGATTGATAAATTAGAAAATTTGCGACTCTAACCCTTTCTCCTCACATAGCCCAGCGTAGCATTCTATAGGTGTTTTCATATAAGCTTGCAATTGAGTTAAGTTTACGGATACGCCCCTCTCGTATCCGTAAACTTAACATAACAAAACAATGCGCGTATCACTGCACCCACACTAACTCAATTGCAAGCTTATATGAAAATACCGATACCTAACCCCCCCCCCCCAAGGACCACGTGGTTAATGGACGCTCCCCGACGGTTGCCGGTGGCATGTTTAGGAGTAGAGCAACATACTGTTATCAATCGGCAGCCAACCTGTTAAATACAATCGCAACGTAATCGAATAACGTTGAACATTAAAATTTTGTAAGTACACCCCACAGTTTTAACAAATTCTGATGTGATTAATGCGTACACGCGCCGTCGTGACGTCATCGGAAGACTTGAAAACAAAAACAGTAAGCACGTGATCGGAATAATTATTCCATCTCCTTCGCGGAGTGTCACCACGCGTTCTCAATTCAAATTGAGAGATATTCGAAAATTAAATTAGAATCGCGCATCACGGCCTTGTGGCGCGTCGCGTTCGTTCGTCAAACTCTATTTACGGAAGTTTTTGTGGAAAGTCTGACGCAATAACAATAGTTATTACACACATACACGGCAGAATATCCCAGAAAACTACACACAGAAGATTCTGAACGGCCGTGAAAGCCCGAGAACATTTTTAACAATTATTCTTTTTTTTTAACATCTCAGACCCACAAAACATCACATTGATATTTGTCTGTAGGTGCATCAATACATATATATATAAATAAATTGGATTTACCAGAAACACATTCATATTAATTAATTACAATAGATCTTATAAACTCAAATACAAATCAACAATACAATACAACAATACAAGAAAAAATACAAATATTACCAAAATCAAAATAAGTCTCTTTTATTTAATAACATATTCATTAATTCTGTATTTTGCCCTTTTTTATTGATATCCATTTTGACACGACATGGGATTTTATTTAATATTTTTGGTATGACATATTTTAATGTTCTTTGTACATATTTATTTATGACCTTCGGTATTCGTAGTCCTTCTTTAACCGTAAATTTGGTACTATGTTTGTTGTTGTGTGTTGATATCGTGTAATTAGTTTGCACCACAAGATAGCATTAATTGGCTTAGAGCCTTGTTTCTTGAAGAGTTCCTGTATATCTTTAGTAGCACTTTCTTTATTTATTAATTTTATTGAATATTTTGAATTTTTCTAATATTAGTTTTGCAAGTTAGACCCCAGCTAGTTATTCCATACCTTATTACCGATTTCGCCAAAGATTGATATATAGTTTTCATAGTCTGTATCGGAACATAGTATTTAATCTTGTGCATACATCCCAATACAGTTCTCAACCTCTTACATACCTTATTTACCTGAATATCCCATTTGCAAAATGTATCTATGGTAATACCAAGATATACGTATTCATTAACTAATTCAATTTTTTCACAATTACACGATGCATTAATTCCGGAATGCAAGAAATCAAATTGATTGCTTGCATTCCGCTTGAAAAATCTTGAAAAAGCTTGAAAAAATCAAATTAAAACAAAAATGTATTTTAAACACGTATTTTCAGAGAGTTTTAACATACAGTTGCTTTGCACACACATTTTTTTAAATGTACGAATTGTACTTTAATGTAGTGATGCAACGAATACGAATATTCGTATTCGCCGAATAGTATATATTTACCGAATATAATCACGAATATTAATAAAAAAAGTATTTATAACTGAACCCAACGCAAATTACTGTTTGACTGTACACCGTCTATCCGAACATACCCTACGCACTCTATTATCGAGGATTCCCCTAACATTGAATGAATGGATTTGTTGAGTTCTCAACTTGTCAATTGTTACTTGTTTCACAGCATAACATGAGTTTTGAACAAAAATTTGCCAGTGGTAAATTTTATTAATTAAATCTTTTAGTAAAAAAAGGACAGTGGTGTATTGTTTATTACCTTGTTGAATTATTCATAATCGAATTCGTATTCGCCGAATAGTAGGCTTGATATTCGTACTCGTGAAAGTAGTATTCGTTGCATCACTACTTTAAATTATACTTATTCACGACATGTATTAAAAAAGTAGTAAAAAAACATTTTAGTATACATAATTTTGAATATTAAAATGATCTCATCAAATCTAGATACATACCAACTACCTACCTACGTTGGACAACTATATTTTTTTAGAGGTGTAGAACTTTAAAATGAAATAAAACACATAAAAATCGTGATATGGGCCATGTTATTCGTGTCCATTAGGGTTTAATGAATATGATTACGATATCACGATTTTAGAAATAAATTTGCACAAGTTGCAACGATATTCTGGCGTAAGTCTGTTCATGGTGAAATGGCAAATCAATCAATGGCATGTTTAGTTGTCAAATTGGCTGTCGCAGGAAAAAGTGTCGCCAATTCGAAAAACAAACCTCTAAAAAACACAAAGAAGATTTTAAAATGACGAATCGATTCTGCAGTCACTTTTATTATAGCTTAGGTTTATAAATATACGAATGTATTATTAACCCAAGCTGTCTGTTTTCATCTCATCAAACCGAACATAACCCAAAAATACATTTTGCCTGTACGATTCAACTAAACTTAATATATTTTATCAATAAAGGCACTCCAGCCTCCGGAAATCAAACCTTTTGCAAAAATCAAAGAAGTTCCTGTATTCATTTCTGTCCTGTTATGTTTGTGTAAAAGTTTAGTGTTATCCATGGACAAAACGAAATTATAATCGCACAATATTTTGCCTATGGTTTGTTCTAAAGCGGGCATCACACCGGCCCACTTACGTGGCAGCGAGTAGGAAAGTGAGCATTAATGTGGGCAGTGCGAGTATGTAAACACGTCACTCGCGCAATTGCCGCTGCCTAATTGACGGGAGGAAGAGAACGTGTGTATTCTATCATTCACGTGTGCATGTACTCTGATTAGGTCCTCCATTACCCGAGGTCGAATGCGTAGTACTTCATTATACTCGACTTCACATGTTTTTAGTCGAACTTTAATCGAACATCTTTAATATTGTTTACCGCCGTGATGTGTGACTTTAAGCGAAGTAGAACAAATAAGCACTTCAGTTCACTTTTATTAAACTATCCCCCAGATCCAAATCCTACCCTCCTCAGAAATATTTTTTGGCGGATAGTATTACAGTTTAGAAATACTACAAGAACAACGAACAAGTAACTAACTTCACGTAGTTCATTATAGTAGACCAAGTGCGTAGAATGCTACCAGTATAAATTGGCGTGCGAGAGAGGCGTCCCTGTCGCGAAACAGAAGTTGCCAGGGTGTAAATTTATTACACAACACATAATATACGAGTGTCCGGTGACCGGTGTCGGAGCCTTTAATAGAAATTTGGTCGGGCAACACTAAAGAAACAAACCAGTAATGGCGGCCGCTCTATCTAGAGTCCTGTCAAACGGTAATATTGATCCATTATTTGCTTTTTCAGCATCGTAAAACTTACTTCATTGGCAATTGTTCTTGAACCCTCCCGGACTGTTTTGGATGTTTTGGACATAATAATTCAGTGTATATTGGAAATCAAGATGTCACAGCTCACGCGCAAATACGAGATTTAACTTAATGACAGGGCGAGGGGTTACCGCCGAGTGCGGGCGGGATGGGTTTTAGTTCCAAAGTCGCCGCACGCCAATTTATGTTGGTCAAGCTCTAATGTTTCAGTACCTACTGCAAATGAAGCGTTCATTTTGAATCTTTCAAATTGGTGAACGTGTGTACATGTTGAAGCCTTCATTCCAAAATGAAGTTTTCGATGCTGCTACACAATTATTTTGGCGAGTAGTGTATAATGTAATGCCCGCTTTAGAAAACGTCAAAAAGTATGGTGAAATAACCGAAACCAAAAAATGTAATAACATTTGTAATACTTGCTTTTCAATTGATTATTTTATTTTAAAAATCAGGGCGGTCAACTATACCTACTTGGATACTTGCCCTCGAAAGATCAGCGTTGGATCTCGTAATCTACACTTTAGCCCTTACGGCTAGATTCGATAATGAGTGTAATGTGTTTTTAATTTTAATGGTATATAAATTTACCATTAAAAAAATAAAACTAGACATATTTGCCTCCTGCACCTTTGAACTGCTTATCAAGTATGCATCACGTATATCGTGTAACGAAACTGAAATATTATTAATTATTGTAATGTTGATAGTCGACGAAAACATTTCGGAAATTTTGTTAATAATAAATAAGTTATTATTTATTTACACCAGTTCACAGCATTGATAGACAAAATAATATTATTAACATCACTTGGTATTACGCAGCGAAATTAATGTTGAAAATGAAATTAATATTATAAATTAAATCAGATGTTATATTCGATGTTGCGGAATATTCTTCTTTGAGAATTTAAACAAATTATTGTCGATATTATAGATAAGTCTAATTTTTCCGATTAAAATAATAAGTAAAGATGAAACTTACGGATCTATTGAGTTTTACTGCGAGTATGGTGTTACTGTAACTGTAGTTACAGATCTCAGTTCCCCTGTTAAAGTGACACACTTTCAGCTTCCTGAAAAGCGAAAAAAAACATTCATTGGCTTAGAGTTAGTGAGGGATTCTCTGAAAAAATGTAAATGTAAATGTATATTCACGTAACGCGTGTTACGAGTCAGAAAGTACGCAAATTTATAAAAAAAAATGTTACATATTTAAATTTTCTAAGACCTTAATTAAAATATTAAGGTCATTATAGGGTTCAGTACATTCTGATTTATATAATATGAACAAATTAAAAGTGAATATAATGCTGTAGTGTGGCAGACAGTATAAAGAAATCAATGCTGAGATGGTTTGGTCATGTAGAACGTATGAGCGAAGAAAGGACGGTTAAGGGGTTACGTGTAGTCAGAGGCGCAAAAAAATAGACATTTTCAAAAATTTTTTTTGAACGGTTGTTTAATGTTTTGATTCAATACATAATACCAACGTTTTACACTATCTTTTAAGTTTGTTTCATCGAAAATCTCAAATAAAATTATTAATACTGGACCACGATAGAATCTCGTTTCTTGACCCCTGTTTTGCAAGTAGTGCCTCGCGGTGTCCATCAGTGCTTCTTAGTGGTTTATCTAAATTTAATGAAACAAAAATAAGTTAGTAGTTCAATAGTTAATCTTGTGCTTAATCGAAGCTTTTTTATTTTTTTTCAAATTTAGCAAAATGGCGGTCTTTGAAAGCTTAATTATGAATTTTGAGGGAAAAAATCACTCATTTTTTATTTATAAATAAAAAAGTTTAAGTCAAAAAAAAAATCCTTCGATTAAGCACAAGTTTTTAATGCCTTAAATATGATGTTTAAATTTCATTTAAATCTGTCGAGTAGTTTTTAAAATATCGTGGACACCGTTTTAGAAAACGTTATTTTGAGAAAAACGCGTTTAAAGTTTTATGCATAAATAATTCATACAAATACAATTTAAAAAATTACTTACGTAGAGTCGTCTATTTCTGGTACATATAATACATCTTCTGCCGATGTGTAAGCCTCCAAGATGTCGATTTTTTTTTTATCTACGTCTCATTTTGCCTTCTCGAGTGACTTGATTTGCACGTTGGTCAGCAATCTTTATGCGCTCTATATCGAGTTTTTCAGCATAACGGTATGCATTAGGTCCACAATGTAATCCTATGCATTGGCAATCATTAATATTCCTTGCATACCTTCATGCCGTCTCATTATAAATTTTTGAAAATGATTATAATACACGCACAACTACTTATCGACTGCTGGGTTTCACTGCCACTGAAGTACTAACACTAAATCAAATCTCAGTTAGCCTAAAGGGCCTTATGTCTAAAAGTAGAAGTATAAAAGAAATTTCGTACATTATTCTTAGAATTAAACAGGTAAAAACCGCGTTCCGCAGCAGTCGCGCCGTTTGTCAGCCCGGCCGGCTCTAGTAGCGTCCGCGTATCAGTACGGGCGGCAGCGGAGGGCCCTACAGTTATCGTTGGATATCTTTAAAACTAATAACCGGATCGAGTTGATATTTTCACACAATATTTTTGAAACATTTTGCTTTAAGAAAATACCAAAAAAAATCGATTTTTTAAAAATCCTGACTACACGTAACCCCTTAAGAAAATATATAAGGCTAGTGTCGAAGGCAACAGGATTAGAGGGCGTCTGGCATGATCAAATACTAATAATATAGGAGGATGGCCCTGTTAAAAGCCTCAACAACCGTAGAGCTTGCATGAGAAGATGTATGAATATAGCCGAAGTAAAAGTGGTGTGCCAAGATAGAGTAATATGGCGATCTCCGAAACATCTAAGGCAGGAACAAACAATTCGCATCACGGATGTAATTACATGGTACACATCCGTCGAGGGCTCTATTTTCACCCTTGAGCCTTCATTTTCTCGGGGAGGCTGATGGTTGGAGAGCATTAAAAAGACCGAATTCAGAGTCAATATTTAGACGATTTAAAGGTTAAGGTACGCCTTTAAAGCATAATTTTCGGTACAAAATAAGACTTTTAATGAGAACCTTAACCTTTAAATCATCTAAGTATCGACTCTGAATCATGGCGTTAAATTCTCTAGTGCCGTATCTCCAATTCTAGGTCTGTCGATTTTGAGAAATAAAACGCCGTTCTATTTACTCCCTTTATATTAACTCGTGGCGTCTGCTTGCTTGACGAAAAACTTTGGATCGATTTTTAACCATTTTCCCGTGATCCAATCGAGCTGAAACTTTGCAAGCATACTCATGGCGACGATCAAGAACATCGATCAAATTTTCGTTAAAAAAATTAATAAATTTTTGGATTTTTCAAATTTGTAATGGTTTTTTCGCACAACTTATTAAGTTGTATGAAAATATTTCAACGCGTCTGGTAGACACGGAACCTGATTATAGTATAATTTTGGATTTTTGGAAATTTTTTATTTTTTCCTTTCGTAGCGTCGCTCGACCGAAGCACAACGCGTAGGTTAAGCGCCAAACCAGTTTCCACTAAATGAGAAAGGGAGTATAATAAAAACTTGGTTTTTATGGGATACTTTTTTTACATCGAAATGAACAAAAAGACCGTATTCTGAAAATAGCAATATTACTATATCTGCATTTGACAGTTATTGTATAACATTGTAATGCCGCCAATTTTGATGTTTTAGGTTTGAAATTAATGAACTCAGTCAATCATAAAGCTCTAAAACGCAAACAAACATTAAGTTATTCATAATTTATGATTTTCTTCATTCATATTTCATTTTTCATTCATATTCATAATTCATAATTTATGAATAACTTCATTCATTCATAATTTATGAATAAATTCATTCATATTTCATTTTTCATTCATATTCATAATTCATAATTTATGAATAACTTAATGTTCGTTTACGTTTCAGAGCTTTCCGATTGATCGAATTCATTTATTTCAAACCTGCCAAACATAAAACGTCAGAATTGCGACATTGCAATGTTGTGCGATAACTGTCAAGATACATATTCAGCAATATTCAAAATACGGCCGAATATATCGTCAAGATGAAAATAATTTTAAAATAACATGAAAAAGCGCGTAGATAATCAATTAGGATGCAATTTATCTCGAAACTTGCGTAAAATACGAGACTTGAGCGCGAAGCGAGCTGTCCTTCGTTGTCTATCGTATTTTGTACAAAGCACTACGACCGTTGGACCGAATTGGAACAGACCAGAATTTGGTGTCGTCAAATCATTCGCAACAGCTTAAGAGATCGCGACCTAAATATTCATACTAAGCTTGTGTTAAAAAATCATAACCAAACACATTTTTGTTTTATCTCTTCAGCCATTATCGATTTATTTACGTTAAATTAGATGACCTATATCTTAATGACACAAGGATTTTGGTATACTGGGCAGTGTGAAGAACATTGATCCCACTCCTTGTCTAAATACATTTTGATCTAAACTTCATAATATCATTTGAAATATCAAACTATCGTCATTTCTTTATAGTCCAGGCGCCAAAATATGCAATCTGAGGATCGCATTCTGACGATTGATTCAAGTTCAGTAAAGCTAATAGAATATTTTTTAATGTTGCCAGAAACCCTGTTGGTCCAATTTTTTATACCCCCTCCCAATACGCAGCAAGTAAATATGATTATACGCTACTGAGCTATTTTAATGATTATTTTAGTAGCATTCGTTTTTTTTAATAAGTAAAGGTAATAGTAGATTGTCAAATAAAATTAAAATTGAAATTGTTAATTAAAAAACAACACATATTGTTGTTAAAAAATTATTTAATGAGAAAAGGCAAATTTAAACATACTTACATGAGAATAATGTAAATAATCGATTATTCATATATTTATAATCATTTTTTATACACTTGCGCAACGAAAATCAATTTAATTTACATTTTTTTACAATTACAAGCCATCGTTCGACAATCCGCTGCCCATTTACAGGGCTGAAGTTGGCAAAGGTTATTTGTCGCGGATACAGGTTACCATTTGTCTCTTCATATCCAAATAAATTATAATCAACTGTCTGAAGCTGAGTTTGACACTGTTCATGACACTTAATATAACTTGTTTTAGATTTTGAAATCGTCATTTCTCGTCGATTCTGATGTTGTGGTTACATACCGACTTGAAATACCGTTTCGAAAGGCTTTGTTCAACCAACAAATCAGCGCCGATGACGACACACGGCAGACTATCCCAAAATTATAACTGCAAGATTCTGAATGGCCGTGAAAACCTGAGAATATTTTGAAGAAATAATTTTTCCGTTATTTAATTTCGCACAGGTCGCTCAATCGCGTAAGGGAGGGTCGCTTGTGATTCAGCCCCTACCTGCCCGGCCCGCCCGCCCCAGGTAACGGGTCGAAATCATTTACTCACCGCTCACCCCTTCGTCGCGATACCGTTGACTCATTTTTCCACCCACTCGCAGGGTGTATTTTCCCCATCAGATATGCAGACGAGCGCACATGTGAATTAAAATCCGAGGCATTAAAGCCTCGTGACGTATTTCCTTTGTCCAGTGCTCCAGCTGACGTAATATTACGATGGTGGCGCGATGCAAATTCGCTGCAGTGACTCATTTGCCGTGACGAGTGCACCGCTCAGTTGCAGTTTGTCCGTTCAAGTAAAAGTTCGTGTTATTATTTAGATTGACGAAATCGGTGACGATTGTGCAAAACCGATTCAAATTATTATCATTACTCCTTAGTTATTTACAACATTTAAACTTGTCTGTGAGACGTACTGTAACAGACCTAATATTTCTTTATAGGATCGTAAATAGTTTGATTGATTGCCCCCAGATTATTAGTCTGATCGACTTATATGCTCCATCGAGGTCATCAAGACACAGTGCATTGTTCTATTATAGTGGAAGTGTCAGAACTAATGCATTAGCAAACTCTGCAATTCCCAGATTACACTCATTAGGGAATGAGCATGCAGAGGCGGCTGACATTTTTGCTGATAGTATAACTGTTTATAGGACAAAGCTGATACAATTGTTTACATCCCAAAAAAATGGAAATGGACAATAAATCTTTCTATTTTACCTTTAACTATTATTATTTCTACCTTTAACTTTATTATTATTTTATCTTATGTTTTTATATTTTTCTTATGTTTTTCTGCAGTATTATTATTATTATTAACTTTTAACTATTATTATTGTAACTTTTAACTGTATTTTAATTTTAACTGTCTTATGTTATTTAAAAAAATAAATTATTCTGTATATTGTAAAAGCCCATAAGGGCGTTAAATAAATAAATAAATAAAATAAATTAAGGATAAATTATAGAAGTCTCACAGAGACGAAGCTAATTTATATGAGAAAAGTGGATGGAAGTCTCTTATACGATGGCTCAGGGCTTACAACCTGCATGAGCTGGCTTAAGTGATCATTCTACACAGTGCGACGTTCACCAATTCCATCGTACGAACATCTACACATCAAATTTTGAAAGTTCTATGTATGTATATGTTCGAATCAAGAACCTTTCATATATTACTATGGTCTCTGTTAGAGACATCTGTTGAACAAGTTATTCGTAACTAGTAATGATACCTCTATATTTTATTTTTTAATTATTTTGTTTGATCTTGCGCAGGGCAAATAGGTAATATAAAAAAAATTCTAATATTTTGATAAAAGTAATTACTATTTCATGGGTGTCGGCTATAAATAAGTAAATACATATTCATGATATATTATAGATGTCTCATAGAGACGAAATTATATATTTTTTAAAGGAAAGTAGGTATGGAAGTCTTTGGGTGTTCATAGGGCTTACGACCTACCGTACGTCTGACTTAAGTGATCACTTTACACAATGTAACGTTCACCATTTTCACGCATGATAGAGTACCACATCTATCAAATTTTTGGAGGTTGTATATATATTGCGTTCTTGAAAAATTTTAACAAACTCAAAATATTCTAAATACTTATTCTTTAGGAACTGGCATGTAATTTATCAGCTGTTACAGACGGGTCACAGCTGATAAATAATATAATCCTAGATCCACCATGAGAAGGCAGCGGCTGCGGGCTGTCATCCACGCCATGTTTGTTCTTCTTTCTCTTTTCGCTGTTACTGCTCACATAGATAACTCCACACAGGCAGCTTTGTACTGTCGTGACTCTATTCTGGAGCGAACCTAAAATTACCTAAAATATATGAAGACCCCATGGCAAGAAGTTGTTAACTAACATTCAAGTCATTTTGAGATAATTAGACATTTGCATTTCGCCTTTGAAAAATGTGTTTTATTGCTAATTCAAGAGTAATTTTTATTGATTTATGTCACTAAAATATCAAAAAAAGTATTTACAAAGTAAAAAAAATGCATTTATGCACAAAAAAATAAAAATATACTAATTTCCCCTAAAAAAATATATTTAACAACCATTTTTTCGCCTCTGGAACTCATTTTTAATAGAATAACACCTTTTTAAAATTGGTAAAACACAAACATCAAACAATCCTTCAAATGCTATCCATTTTTACCGTCCATTATTCAAAAATACAAAATACCTGGCATGTTAATTAATAATACAAAACATGGTATGTACCATTTAAAATTATTGAAAACTAATATATAAGTACATATTATAATAATCTTCAAATAAAAACAAATATATGACAGTACTGCCAGAGTAAAATTTATTATAACCATAAGTATTCCAATCAAATTAAAAGCCGTGTTAATTTCAGAATGATAACATGTTCTTCCCATTAGTAACTGATTTGATTTTTATGAAAAAATGTAGTTAACATGTTCAAATCATAGTGATGAACATGTTATCCCTATGATTTTGTTCATGTTCATCCCTATGATTTGAACATGTTCTAATTATTTTAAAGTTCTGAACTTCTTGCCATGGGGTCTTCATATATATTTTAAACTTCGCGTGCGGCCGCCTCGTGTGCAGTTATTTAGCCATCGCAGTAGGCAAGGATCACACTCAAAATCTCTCTTAAAATATTCAACTGATTTTGTGCTTTGCTAAGAATAATTAATAGTTTTAATTTAAACCAAGTCCATAAAACTATTTTCGTTTGCGCGCGCAAAAATACTCATTGCGTATTATTTTAAGTAATGTTGGATTTGATTTGAAAGCACTGACGTGATCGCTAAACATTGACTAGTTTGGTTTAAAATTATATTTTAATGGAATAATTTGCCTCAATGACGTATTCAATAATAATCGAGATATTGTGTGAAATACCTGAATTGCGCAGTTTGACTGCAACATGTTTATATGCGACTTACGTACGAATATCGCTTATCGCACGATTTCGCACGTTATCGGAGTCATATCGTCGTTTTTATTATTAATGCAATAAAAAACCGGACAGAACCGGAACCCAATAAAGACGACATTGATCTGTGTCACGTGCGGCGTGATTATCGAATATTGACTTTTCAATTGAAAATTACGGAAAGTACTGAGACATCTCGGACCGCTCTGAGGGTGGCTTGTTCTAAACAACGACAGAAATAAGTTAAGGATATGATTGTTATGCTTATTAACTAAAAAACTTTGATGTGGTATATATAAAGTTTGTTATTGTTATGTTTGAAAGTTTGAAGTGATATGTTTGAAATTAATAATACTCGTGATGATATTCGGCGAATACTCGTATTCGTTGCATCACTAATCATTATTCAAACTATATCTATAATAATTACGTGGAGTCACGTCAAGTTTTCTTGCATCTTCCTCAATATTATCGTCCTATCCTTCTTCTAGGTCTACCCCTTGGTCACTCTTGGTTGCAGATGGACTGCCATATTTGGGTGTCTTGGACGAGCATTCTTTGCACATGCTTGACACAGCGTGGTCGAGCAATCTTTGGTGTAGCCGTGATATCTGGCTTTTCCTCCACTGATAGCAATCAAAATCATAGAAACATCATAGCAAAGACAGCAATATATAATTATATTAATAGCAAAAGCAGCAATGTCCACTATTTGGTAGCAAACATAGCAATCTCCGTATTTTTTATAACGTAATTTAAATATTTATTTATACACATATATAAAAGAAATTCTGAGATGTAATTGTTTTTAAAATCTTATTTCCAATGAGATGTAAGGTTTCATAGATACAAGAGAAATCCTCGAGTAGAGACTGTTTTTTTAATCAACTTCAGAAACACCTCAGTGGGATATCGCTGCCTTTGCTTTTGTACCCCTCATTTAGTATACTTTTTTATGTATGCACTTTTTGCTAGGAGCTTCAGACTTCTTCGAGAATTCGTAAGGGTGTGAGTGGCTCCCTGGAATATTCTGTGGAGGTTTTAGGTTAGATGCGAGTGAGTGTCTTCTGAATATACTGCATGCACTGGGATGAATACCTTCCGGTCCTGGCTTCCCTCGCCGAAGGTCCATTGTATTTCTTGTGCGTGTTTTTTTTCCATTAAGGGGTGTATTTCGATATCTTTCATTTCCATCCACTGCTATTGCAGTGCTGCCCTGTTTCTTTTATTTTGTTTTCCTTTACTTTCCCGCTTTTTTCTTTCAATATTGTATTGTTTGCTTTTGTTTTTCTATTTAACTTTTCTCCAACATGTTATATTTTGGCTATTGATCCTTGCTTGATCGATTGTTCGATTAATCTTTGTATTGTTTTATTTATTTTGTAATACCTCTATTGTTTTTATTATATTTCGTTATCTTATTTCTTTGATTGCTTTGTAATGCTTCTATTGCTTTTGTTATTTTGTTTTATCGCGTGCATTGTTTTGAAGCATATAACAAAATACAAAGTATGAAATACAGAGTTACGCGTACTAAAAAAAATTTCCATGATGTGCTACAAAGTGACCGTCACGCCATTTAACGATAAAATAACGAAGATGTGCGCATCATTTTTAGAGATAACGAATTTTACCAAGTTACATGCACAAAATAGAAATCTCCAATGATGAGTAATGCATGTCGCCCTGATTGCGATATGAATAAACGAATTAACAAGCATAAATAACAAAGTCTCAAGGATTGCATTTCGCATGCAGTTGCATCAAACATATCCCTGACGATGCAGTAAAAATAATTGATTACTCAGACTATCGCAGTTCAGGCAAGTTATCTGGACAGGGCATCGGGGGAGCGGTGTCAGCAATAGTCGAGGCCGAAGATCCGGTCAATGATCTCGAGTGCATTAAAAACAGATCAAGGGCATGTACGTGTGAATCTTGGAAGATCTCATCTCGAAAATCATTTGGAGTAGGCGGAAAGTTTAGCGACATGTGTTGAGTTAAAAAAATGAATTTAAAAAATTTGAAGACGGGCTTTTAATGTGGGTTAACAGTTTCACCGCTGAAAGGTGAAATGGCACGTCAGTGTGAGAGGCTAATTGCAGAAAATACATACTGAGGATATTGCGCGTCAACACTCTTTACACGTGGCATAATTAGGTTGACCTTCCTTTTTTTCTAAACCAAAGTTAGGAATCTAAATTCAACATAAACCTAATTTATTGAATCTGACGTTTTGTTTCGACGCCTAATGTCAAATGACTTGAATCTGCTGACAAAAATTAATAAATTTGAAAACGAATTTTTTTTTTCATACTAATATTTATTTATTTCACGCCCTTATGGGCTTTTACAAAATATACAAAATATAAATTAAAAAAAAATAACATAAGACAAGATATACAGTTAAAAGTACATATAATAGAATTGTGTAAATTTTAACTGCTGTTAAAAGATTCAGGTGCATATAATGGATTTGTGTAAATTTAGATTGCAGTTAAAAAGATTCAAGTACATCTGATAGATTTGTGTAAATTAAAAGACAAGTTTAGTTAGTAAGAAGAAAATCATTGTAAGTAGTAAGAACAAGAAATAGATTGCAGTTAAAGAGATTTAAGTATATCTTATAGATTTGTGTATATTAAAAGAGATGTTTATGTAGTAAAAAGAAAAATTTATTATCCATTTTCATTTAGTTGAGATGCAAAGAATTGTATCAGCTTTGTCCTATAAACAGTTATATTATCAGCAAAAATGTTAGCCGCCTCTGCATGTTCATTCCCTAATGAGTGTAGTCTGGGGATTACAGAATTGATGAATCTCGCACCTACGAAGGCATTTAATGTTCAATAATAATGGAAAATTATTCATTTTAATCGAAATAATTACCAAATCATGTCGAAAATGATTAAATAATGTATGGTCATCCACTTTACGTAAATATTGAAAGTTTCAGAGCTCTAGCTGATCGGGAAGTTGCTGAAAAATCAATTACAAGATTCCACCACCACAAACAGACAAAATAAAAAAGCACGTAAAAAATAAATGCATCCAGTATCCATAATGTACCTGTGTTTATATTTTCTTAAGAGTGTGATGTGTGCTCTTAGAATAAAAGAATAGCATAAATATAAAATATACTTATAAGACACAACTGTTTACTCAGGTAATATCAAGACGGCGGAGCTCTCGATTAGGGCAGGTTGCATCAACTTGGATTATAGTCGGTGACGACAGTTCAAACTGAGAATCTCGTCAAGCCGGTGCGCGTGCGATTTTAGGCATCTGTCATCAAAATAATTTTTATTCCATTTTTTTGACTTTGTAATGTCGGTAAAGGCTTACCCTGCCAAAATCCAAGAAACTCTTAATGCGATAAAACAAAATATCCCAGATACATCACCAACCTACCTTTTTATCCTGTGCCATATAAATTGTAAAGTTATCAAAACTGATGTATGAAGAGATGTAGAAAACAAATTTATCGTCAACAATGCCTAACGAGTTGCGGAAAAATCCATTTTTTCCGACAAAAAAGCATTGTGTGACATCTAAGTATATTACTTTTCCTGTTAAGACTAGAAATTCACTGCAAATGCATATTTCGGCGTTTTTTTTTTTACGAAAATGTGGGTTTTTATTATTCATTTATATCAGAATGTATATTCTAGATTGCAATTTTTTAGGGCAATAACTTAGATAGAACTTTGTTATAGTATTACATAAAATTCCAAAGTATGAAATTTGCCAGTAAATGAAGCAGCTGCCAACGGCATTCTGTTTTATAATTACGTCATTTATTGGCACATTTCATACGGTGTTTTTATTAAAAAAACTAACTTTTATTTAGTGAGTAAAGCCCTTAAAATAGGCAATAAAAAGAATATTATACTGTTTAAAATCATCTCTTTATATAAATAAAAAACGTAAAAATTTAAAACATTATAACTTTATTAATATTGAATATTTATTGATTTCCTTAGTACAGATTCTAGAAAATGAAGTATACTTTAAACGTATAAAAACATATTATGCGTACATATAATATTCATTAAAACTTTGCGCCGCCTTGGATACTAAAAACCATTTTTTGGCCGCGGCTTGTCGATTAATGCTTATATTTTCTTAATTATTGTAAATAACCTTCAGTTTATTACTTTAATATAAGAGCAAAGGTTCTAAGTTATTGCCCTAAAAAAATTGCAGTCTATACATTCTGATATAAATGAATAATAAAAACCCACATTTTCGTAAAAAAAAAAAAACGAAATATGCATTTGCAGTGAATGTGCAGCCTTAATGCCAAATCCATCAATAATATAATTATTCAAACTTTATGGGAAACCGAGTGTGTAGTTTTCGTAGCGAATTAAAGTTTGAAAAGGTTGTCGGTACTAATTGCGAAACGACATTTGAATGATGAAATTCCGAAGGATAACACTGACCCTTGACTTCCATCCGAAATCCATTTTGTTTTGTTTGTCAACAAACGGATCGATAGAGTAGCACCACATCCGCAGCCCGAGTGCTGAACCAAACCGGTCCCGTGTTACGCCACTGGTAACGAGGTCAAGTCCTCGCTTCGTCTGACCTAGCTTTGTTTTGGTTTTGAAAGTGAAATCGTACCATAACAGACCGAAACGCTGCTATTTCGCGCGCCGTCCGCCCGAATATCAATCTCGAAATCGCGATACGAGCGATGCGTCCGAGATGAAAATGAAAAATCTACGGCCTTCCTGTCGACGCGCCAGAAAAATAATTAAATTTGAACTTCTAATGAAAAACAAGTAGATAATCAATTGAATAAAGAACACATACCTATGTACATTTTATGTTAATTTTACGTCTCTGTTTGTTCTCAATATCCAACTCTACATCTTTTGACGGTCTGAATCAACTTACTCCAGTTACTCTTTAGGACTAAACCATGGGTAAAGATAGATCTTTTCATATAAGCTTGCAATTGAGTTAGTGTGTGTACGGTGCATAATACGCGCATTGTTTCGTTGTGTTAGATTTACGTTTAAAATTATCTATACTCCCCGTTTCTTAAAAAAGGGCAAACGATTAATTTTTTTGATGCAGATCTAGCGCATTCATACATAATACAAATGATTAAAACTAGGGATGCATCGACACGCACTTTTGCCGATACGATACCGATATTTACAAAAAAATATCGACGATATCGATGCGGACAGTGAAGATTTCAAAAGTTGTGGGTTTACACTAGAAACAGACGAAATTACTTGTACGATATTTATTTAGAACGTCTACTTTATAATGAAATTTAAAAAATTGTAATTTAACAGATCATTACGTTCAGATTATTATATGAGTAGCTTGTTGATGTATTGGTCATGACGCTCGCCTAGTGATCTGGTGGTCGGTGGTTCGAGCCCCATTCCAGGACACCAGCAATTTAGTCCTAATTTCATAGCACAGGCTTTTGCATGGTATGAGAATGGTAAAAATATTGACGCGACACGTATTCCGCGTTCGGAATGAAATTATGAAACGCGGGGATTCCCCGAGCGTAGATAAATTGTGCCGCGTTTAAACGTGAAGAATTAAAAGCGAAGATGGCGCGTTTACACATGGATTATATATAGTGCGAAATTCAAAATGTATCGGTAAATTAATATCGCCGATTCCGATATATCGGAAAACCCACGATTTCGCCGATATATCGGTATCGGATGCATCCCTAATTGAAACCATGCGGAAATTTGTAAAATACATAAGGTAAGGTAAGGTTTTAATCATTTTATTTGACTTGTATTGAGGCAAAATCACAAACGGCAACGATTCAGAAGATGAGGAAGTAGAAAACGTTTGTTTTGTTGTTGAAGACATTTAGGAACCCTTGAACTTACCCAGCCATCAGCTGTAATGGCCGTATTCTAAGGTAGGTAGCCGAAACGCAGCCTAGAAAAACCTGTCCCATTATTATCCGACGGCCATGAAAAATCCTAGGTACACATTCAACAATCGATTGCTCCACACTCCATGCAGCACAAAGAGGCGCTCGGTCTTGTCGTATCATTGGAAACGACCCTGGACAAATTAATGTTAGATACCTTTACAGGCAAAAACGTTTGAAAAGCGACATTGAAATTTGCATACGCGAGGCGCGGCGGACATTATCACCACAAAGGCGAGAGAGCTTACACTGTCGAAATTACAATTTGATACGTTTTAATATGCAGTCTGTGTTCATTCACACTGCAGTGAGCATCGCCCCCGACCGGTTCGATAAATCAGACCTTGAAATGGACTAATCATCATTCTGAATATACATTCCAATATATTGTCACGGAATGGCAATCAGAAGGACTATCCGAATCCCTTGTAATATATATCACAACACTATCTCAGGATCTAGAACGGTCTACAATTGCCTACAACCTTCGTAGGCAACAACAAAGACTAGAACAGCCTAGAAGCGACGAGAACCTTCTCCTAAACACTAAAATAATCTAGAAAGTTCGAAAACATCAACTTTTGGATATAAAAACCGACTATGCCGCGGCGAAAGTCGTGTCGTGTTTTGACGGATCGTTCGGTGCGAAGTCGGCCGCGAGGCGATGGCCAGGGTGGCCAGTCGTGAGATAATCACAGCGATAAATAAAGCGGAAACCTAAATGGCGAAATAAACCAATGCGACTCGTATGTGCGAGAATTTAATATTCTACCGGCGATTAATACGTGTTACCCAGCAATAATTAAGTGTTCATAGACGATGTGACACATTGCGAAATAGTGTAGATTTAAAAATAGCGTTAAGTTTAGTTCATGTTTTTTTTTTAAATAGAGATGCGAACACGGAATACGCGTCACATGAATATTCTTACTATTTTCTTACTAAGCTAAACGCTTGTGCTATGAAAATAGGACTAACTTGCTGGTCTGGAGTGAGATTCGAACCCGCGACCTTTGGATCACGAGGCGAGAGTCCTAACCACAAGACCAACAAGCTACTCATGTTAAGTGACTGTGCAATTTTTTATATATTTCATTTTGTTCTTTTTACAATTTGTATATATTATTTAACATATTAAATATGGGAAATATTTATTTTAGTGTCTCTATGAGAGACTAGTATATAGAGGAGTACAGGTACAGGGTATAAATATAACATTTTAAAACAGTAGTTATTATATTATGTGTCTGGTAGGTGTTTGTATATGTTTTTTGGTTTCAATATTTTTCTGATCGTTAATCACATTATTATATTTACACTTATTTGACTTAATTATTATGTTTATTCAATATCTAGAAATATTTACATATTTTTCATTTTAGATTTAATATTAATAATTATCATAAGTTAATTAATAATAATAATAATCATTATTTTATTCCAGCATGAATAGGATGATTGTTCAAGACCTGGTCCACCATTTAGTTGCATGGCTAAAATGTGTTTAAATAATTCCGACATAAACGCAATTAATGTGTTTGAAATAATAGTTTATCTAAGATATAATATAATTATTTATATACGATAGTGAACAAAACAAACACCAGAAGAAACCTTACGTTTGTATTGACTGCAGTCGCTTGTTTGGTGTGTCTGTATTTTTTGGGGTACTCTTTATGTTAAATATTGTAATAAATGCCAAAGTGTTCCTAATTTATTACAAGTATTCGAGAAATCTACATCTAATTCATGTTCCAAACTATCGCGTCATAAAAGTACCCTTAAATAAATATTGGAACATGAATCTTTTTACTTATGAAAATTGAAATAAACAAAAACAAAAATGTTATTAAATAATCAATATCAATCGCAAAAAAAAATTCAAATCAATTCATCATAAAAATTGGCTTTCTAAGTGGGTTAATATTACTTAATACGAGACTAAATGCTTGCACAAAATAATATTATATGAAAAAAATTAAATTGTAAACCCGTTTGGTATTTTGAAACATCGAAATACATTATATCATTTTAAATTAAATATATGTTAAAAAAACAGTAAATATAATTGTTTATTAAAAATTGAAAAGAGGAGTGCATGACATCATGCTAAACATAAATAATGAAAAATCAACGAACAGCTGTTTTTGCTACGTCATCGCCTGGAAATAATATTATTTTTGAAATGGCTTAGTTCACGAGTGACGGTCAAATTTTTTACTGACGTCACTGTTACACGCTTTAATAACAAGGAACTATAAGGAAAATATTTAATTTATTATTTTCCCTAGTAGATATAACCCGTCAAAAATTACGGTACTTTCGTCGGTCGGTTCCCATTTATTTATTTTACAATATATAAAAAAATATTTATATATAGAAAAATTTTGGAAATAGAAAAATTAAAAATTAAAAAAATCGTAAAAAAAAATCGAAAAAAATATTGTAAAGAAGTTACCGACGACGTTACACGAAGTTACGGGGACAGACAGACAGACAACGAAATTATTATAATTGGGATTAGTCTGCGAGAGAATATGCTATCCAAATTATTATAACTTCGTTGTCTGTCTGTCTGTCCGTTCCCGTAACTTCTTGTAACGTCCGTAAATTTTTTATTATATTTTTTTCGAAAAACTTTTACATATTTCGATTTTTTTAAAGATTTTTTTTTATTTTTTGCCATTTTTTTAACTAAACTAAATAAATATTTATTTCTTAGGAACCGACAGGTCAAAGTACCGTCATTTTTGCCGGGTTACAGCTAGTCAAACATAAAATGCTGCCAACCAATAAGTAAATTCGTCACATTCAACCTTTCAATAATAGCTTACGTCACAAAGAGAATCGTTGGCAAAATACGTAAAAATTTTAATCCATATTTTTTTTCGGAGTCTGGGCAGGTAGGAAGTACTAAATACATATTTATCGAAAAGTTTTAATGACCGTTAGTAAATTTTTTAGTCGAATTTTTTTTATGTGTTGAGTTTAAATATTTTAAGGACTTTTTGAATGTCATATTTTATTTATATATTAATTGAAATTCAATTACATAACACTGGAATAAATCAACTTTTCTCAACAAAATAAGAGCCATTTGATTCTATACATTATTCCCTACGAATTACAAGTTTTATTAAGATAAATTATAGATGTCTCACATAGACGAAGCTATTTATTTGCACTGCATCATCAACATGTGTGGTCGATCTTGGGTGGAACCGGTGAACGTCATAGTGTGTAAAGAGATAACTTTAGACAGGTGATAAGCCTTTTAAAAGCCCAATAAAGACTTCCATACATTCTCTCCTATACAAATAGCTGAGACATTTGACGTTTATCTTAATTAATGATTATTCCTCTGCGGACAAAATCCAGTAATTGTGTTCTTAGAACATACATAAATATTGAACTACAGGGTTTTTTTTAGCAATAATAATCAACAATAACCCAATTATACTTTGAAGGCGATTTTGCTGCTTCTCTTGTTATTAATTTTGTCGCTATTATAATTATGACGCTCTCCTAGTGATCTGGTGGTCGGTGGTTCGAGCCCCGTCCAGGACACCAGCAAGTTAGCCCTATTTTCATAGCACAAGCGCTAAGCTTATATTGAAAATAGTAATAATATTGATGCGACATGTACTCCGTGTTCGCATGTCTATGTTTTTTAAGAAGAAAAAAATGCCCTAATGTCAATAGTTACGGAGATAAGCGACTTTGAAGTTTACATTTTTTTTTCAATATTTCCGACTTCTGTAAAATGATGGACTGCCATTTAAGTAACCTTAAGCGAATATTAAAAATTCACACACTTTAATATGACTAAAATAAAAGATTAAAACTAGTAATGCAACGAATACTACTTTCACGAATACGAATACGAATATCAAGTCTACTATTCGGCGAATACGAATAATTCAACAAGGTAATAAATAGTACACCACATTTCTTTCTTTACTAAGGGTTTTAATAATTAAAATTTACTACCGGCAAAATATTGTTCAAAAAGCACAACATTTATTTTATCCGTTTGTACGTTCCCAGCGGTCGAAAATAAATATAACTTTTTTCACGCTTACGAGAGGTGATGTTATTAGATTTTATTTAAAATTATTTTATAAGAGTTAATATTTTTACACACAACGGAAATAAAATGGCACGAACAATACGTATGACAAAACAAAAACGAAGAACTCATGTTGTGCTGTGAAACAAGTAACAATTGACAACTTGAGAACTCAACAAATTCATTAATTCGATGTTAGGGGAATTATCGATAATAGAGTGCGTAGGTGTGTTCGGATACAAGGTGCACACCCAAACCGTATTGTTTGTTTGTTTTTAATATTCGTGATGATATTCGGCGAATACGAATATTCGGTAAGTATCTACTATTCGGCGAATACGAATATTCGTATTCGTTGCATCACTAATTAAAACCTTGTAAAAAATTCCGGGTTCAAAGTTTTCTTCTTCTTCTTCTTCATCAGCCTTCGTCTCTCCACTGCTGGATGCCTCTTCCATCCTTACTTGTTGTTTTGTTTTGTTTGCAAGGTTTTAATCATTTTACTTGATTGCGCAGAGCTGCCAGCTAAAATAGCGACCGTCTCCGCGCAGAAGTGAAGGTGCACCTGGTCTTCCCCCGTCACCGGCTGCCGCCCTTGGAACCGCAAACTGTTACACGGCTGCCGGTAGAATAGCTGGGCAGCGCGCTGCGGGCATTGGTCGGAATATTAACTAGTGCGAACCAGCTGGAACGTCGGTTCGCGTCTTTGCTCTGCCCTGGTATATATTTACAGTATCTTTTTGGCGGTCCACGAAGAGGCGGCGGTAGCAACATGCGACAAGCGGCCGGTTCGGGTGCGCTGGCCCGGGGTTCAAGCCCCGTCTCCGGCCGTTTAATTTGTTTTTTTAGCCGTGAATCCGAAAGAAATTACGGACGTTACACGAAGTTACGGGCGGACAGACAGACAGGCGGACGGAAAGACAACGAGGTTTTTGATGATGTCCCTCTGTGGGTTAATAAGGTCTATATCAATTTGAAAAATAAACAATGTCATAACTATAGTTTCGAGAGAATCAGTAGCTCTCATGGGCAGGAGAAGATAATGATAAGAGAAGATAATAAAGATAAGATCATAAAGAGAAATTCTTACCATTCTTTCCTCATTCATTCGCTCAACATGCGACCCTCTTTTAATTCTATTAATTATGCTACTAAGACCAGCTTTACATTCATTCCTTATATCTTCATTCTTTACATCTCTAGCATTAATATAAGCACGCACACAAAAACGTTACAAAAAATATTTTTTAAATTTCTGCGAGGTTTTATCATTTTATTTGACTTGTTTCAAAAGCGGATGATTTTTTTATAATATTCGATGTACTCAATATTACTTTCATGGTAGTCTAACGTTTTTACAAAACACAAGTCGTAAATATTGAAAAAAAAAAGCAAACTTTGATGTAGCATATCTCCATAACTATTGATATTATTAGGTCATGGTTGATGACTATTTTTGATTCACAATTAAAGCAGGAACATGGTCCTGCTAGGTTATTATTTTTTTTAAATAACCCCGTATAATAAATACTGAATACGCATTCTGCAAAAGTGTATATTTTCATTAAAAAATAAGGTCTACAAAACCGTAAAACAGTCTAACAATACAATGCCATCCTTACGTACTTTTTCCAGGTGGTGGCAAGTATTTTGCCTGCGAATGAAATGAGCCCTTAAAAACATAACGCCATTGTTTAGGCTGGATCTAATTTTAGCGTAGATCGATGTAGAGAAGAGAAACCTCTCACTGATTCTAAACTAGTCGAGTCAGAATTGCTGCATGATAATTAAATGCTGGTTGTAAATATTTTTTCGGAATTTTCGGAGACATATAACTACACTAATGTTAAAAAACACGATTTATTTTAATTTGCCAAAATACCGGTAAATACAAACGTACTTATACAGCACAACTTTATAGAGCACAAAAGTATATATTGGGCAGATAACACGGCGATTGATTCACACTATCTTCTCCTGCGTAGTTTTTTGTCCCAATGGTATTGCAATATCAGCGTTGATAAGTGGGCGACGAAGTTACCGAGCAACAACTCTGATGTCATTATCGGTTAAGTGAAATTATAATTATTGAAAAATACTGGTGCAAAATATGTATTTTGCACCAGTATTTTTCAATAATTTTGCTAAAACGGCTATAGCTAATGGATCCGGTGACTTTATCGGTTAAGCGGAATTATAAAAACTAGCGGAATTCTTTACACCGAGACATATCGACGTTCCTTATGTGTACCGTCGAATTTGCAAAAATTATTTTTTCGTGCTTCTATCTTAAATTTTCCAAATTACTCTATATTATCGAACAACGTTAAAAAGAATGAATTTTCGTTTAAAAAAAAGTGCACATTAAGGAAAAATTAAACATTTACATCCAAAATTACATATCCAAAAACATTCAAAATTACATACCCAAAGTAAATTAAAAGTAAAATAAAACAAATATACCTATAAAACTCAATGTCTCTCTGTCTGTTCTCTATACAAATCTACACCCTTTGTCCGATTCGACTGAAATTTTGCATTTATGCTTTAGGACCCGGCGGGTAACATAGGCGACATTTCCCCCATCCCCTTTTACCCTTTATGATATATTAATAACGTAAATCTATACCGTTCGGCCGATCGGACTCAAAATTTGGGTATAAACACCAACACAACGAAACAATGTGCGTCGTACGCGCGACTTACACACACTAATTCGATTGTCCTTCTTAAATGGAAAGAGGTCTACGCGCTAAAAGGTTTGGTCGTAACGCATTTCACAGGTAAAACTCTATATTTCGACAGTTTAGATACCGGGGAAAAGGGAATATTTCCCGTTTTATTGCACCCTTTTGGTATATTAACATTTTCTTAAATAAAGCGCATCATTCTATTGAAAACATTATAACAGTCGTCATTTTGAAACAGTATAAGTAAGTTTGCTAACAGAACCTAGCCTTTTATTATTATTCATGCAACCCAATTAATTTTGTTTCTTTTTATAAATCAGGGCACTCAACTATGCCGGGGGACGTGTCCTTGCAAAAATTGTAAATAATACCGCATTCTTCAGATGTGCGTAAAAAGATTACACACTCGACCATCGAAGCTAAGATCCTTACTGTAAGAGATATTAATATTCACCGATCACTCGTGCCTTGTTTAGGTTTATTTGTAAGATTGATTTTTGAGTGGTTGGGAAGATTTATAGAAATTTACGTCACTTTATTCAACACGCCGACTCCAGCATCTGGGTGTGGGTTCTATCTTTGTTCATTGTTTTGCGGAAATGTCAAACGTCGTGGAAGCAGGCAATAATTTCACAAAAGATCTCGATATTTCACCATAGTTGCGCAATATCTGCACTTCCAAGAAGGTGACGCATCGCGGAAAAATATACGTTTAATACGCTGTCCATTTAGATAGACAATCCTGTAATATTATTATATATCAGTGATATTATAATCATATATCATCTTTCATCCTTTAAAAAAAATACAATAAAGCGCAGTACAAAAGTAAATGATAACATTACTTCCCATGTATTTCATGAGTGTTCCACAAAATAAATAATAGCTAAATGTAACGCTTTGTTAAGGGCATACATGGGTTTCGCGGCTTTACAAAATCGATTTTTTTTATTGTCTTATTAATTTCTACAACATCTCGAAAATATTATCCTAAATTTTCAAGTCGATCCGAATAAAAGTTTCGGAGATACAGCCTTGGGAAGGTGCGTAGGTGGGCTCAGCGCGCCGCAGGTAGCTGCTCGTCTATTGTTTGACCGTCCTTACTGTCCATTGCTTTCACTTTCTAAGGGCAACTAGTTTGAAATACGTCAGTTTGTGATTACTTCTTGAATCACGAGGTTTCACATAAAATAATAATGAAAGCTTGAGCCAGTTAATCTGGAAAATTACTCCAAAAAACTTCCTGCTGGTTCAAAGTTGGTTAATATTGCTGCATTGGTCGCTGCTTGCACTTTTAATGAAGGAAAATCAGCTTTATTATTATTTATGCACGGTATGGATTTAAAACATGGCACATGCCCGAAATTCTGATGAAAACCGTGTTTGCGAAAATCTTCGAGCGAGACTCGCGAAGCCAGGATTCATCGTAGACAGGAGCAAAAGGATGCCCTGGACATTGCAGCTGCTGCAGGTTCCTTACTTTATGACCCAGGAATCTACGATTCAATGTAAGTAAAAAAAAATTTTTTTTTCAAGTTTTATTGTTACTCAAAACTTTAAACCCGTTTATCTCGAAACTGTGTTTTCAAAGTCGGTTGACAAAATTTCTCTAAAACTACTCAACCAATCTTGATGAAATTTTACACTGGTCTTGTCTTTGAGATACAATTTACGAGGACTTGAACGAAGGATGTTTTTTTTTACAATCACGACTATTTAAAAAAAAAAATGTTGAGCAAAATTTACCGAAATTTGCATTTTTTTGTAAAAAGGTGTGCCAAAAATCCAATTTTCACTTCTTTTTTTTCTCTTCGTTCAGATTCTAGTTTATGGTCTTAATTAAAACATATATTTATTTTTTTTCACTTCAGATGATCCTGTCATGATTTCTACTGTCAACGCGGATGCACCTTTTTTCCGAGGGGTCACCGGAAATGACGTCACAATGGCGGAGTTTTAAATATTTTCTTTTGAAAATTTCAGAAATTCTTTTTCAAATGTATATCTTTAAGATAGTAAAAAGTTTGAATAAAATATTTTATTTTTGGTATAAAAAAAAAATTGTTGAAAATAGGCCTTTTTTTCCCCGAGTAAACCCATGTAAACCCTTAATACAACGGATATAAAAAAATATAATTTCATCTCTTTAATATTCTAAGCAATCGTTTTAGCACAAAAAATATCAATTATTGGCAAGAAAAAAAAACATTCATTCTCTTCATGTTTTTCATTAATGTATTTCATTGTTGAAGATAAACTTTCTCATGGATTATTTCACAAAATTTCCACCATTATAAGTTTTTTTCATTATATATCTTATGGATAAGTAGAAATGGCGAGGATAAGATAAAGTGATGTTAATCACTTTGATGGGGTACTAACTAGCTATGGAGAAGAGGAAAGCGTGAAAGTTAACTGGGAGTCTTTATTGTTTCAGATCCAACTCACTGGCGTAAATATGAAATTATCAAAATTATGATTGGTGAAGATTACAAACGTGACACCAACATTACTTTCATAGGTTAGGTTGGGTTGGTTTAGGTTAACAAAAACTTATTTTTTTTAATTTTGCGGTTTTGTTCTGAGGGCTTTTGTAGGCGAAGGTTACAAACTTGACACCAACATTACATAGGTTAGGTTGGGTTAGCTTAGGTTAACAAAAACTTAATTTTTCAATTTTGCCGTTTTGTTCTGAGAGTTTTTTGTATGCGCCGTTATCGGGATGCTGCTTTGTACAATTGTGATTTTAAATGTGTGCGGAATTGTAATTTAATTTTTTAATACCGAGATAATCGACATCGAGTCGTTAATGACTCCGAT
This sequence comes from Agrypnia vestita, assembly GCA_016648135.1. Lineage (NCBI taxonomy): Eukaryota > Metazoa > Arthropoda > Insecta > Trichoptera > Phryganeidae > Agrypnia > Agrypnia vestita. The sequence goes on from JADDOH010016569.1 coordinate 32,894, forward strand.
AGATAGCCCTAGATTAACGTTGGAGACGATGTAAAACATTTTAAGACAATTGGGGGAATAATGCGTGTTACAGTAAGCAGATTGTGTGTTCTAAGATTTTTACGGCCGTTCAGAATCGTCTGTGTATCATCGGCCTTGATGATGGACCCTGCAATGGGATCCGAAAGGCCGGCCAGAGATGTCACACGTATACGGCAGAATATCCCAGAAAACTATACACAGAAGCACATCGTGTGCTTGAAAAATAAGATATGCTAAAAATAAAACTTAAAAGCTACGTTACAAGTTAACAAGTTAAACGAGATATAAAACTGCCCCAAGGTCACCGAAGTCTAATCGCGTGACACGCGACTGTTATTAGTATTAGCGTAAGCGATCATTGCGAATTTGGCTTGTGGCTAACATGAAGGTATTACACGTTTGAACGATTACCACGCACTATAAAATTTCGATTTTAAACCGAGCCCGAGTCATGAAAAATTACTTTAAAATCGAAAAATTAATGTTTTTTTTTAAGAATAAGTTAATTTATAATAATTTAACTTTGTAAAGACCACTTGTTTATTGAAAAAAATCAACATGTTTCGAAGCCAATGGCTTCTTCGTCAGGATAACAAAAATAAAATTTAAAAACCGAAGTATAGTTCAAAATATTAAAAAGTTATATATGGAAAATGATAATATAAAGTACCTACTTAACATGAAAATAAATTAAAAAGATGACTATTTTAAAAAAAGACCTTATTATTTATAACATTCAATTTACTATTTATATTTACACTCTTTCTTATTTCCAAAATTTCTAATTTATCAAATTGTGTTTCTGTATAATTTGATAAATTATAATTAATGACATAATTATAATTATATAAATTATAATTATGTGACCACAAAATAAATTTGCTATATTTGAAGAAGAAGTCATTTATAATACATCAAAATACATTGCATTATATAATATAATAACAAATAGCCACACATCCGTGAAAAATCACGGAACATGAAATGGTGTACGTCGTTGCTAAGCCCTAGACAATTATATATTTTTGACGGTCCATGGAGAGGCGGTAGTAGCAACATGCGTTGAGCGGCCCCGTCTCCGGCCGTTTAATTTTTTTTTTTCAGTGGTCAACTCGAACGAAATAACGGACGTTACACGAAGTTACGGACAGACAACGAAATTATTAATTAAAATTAAATTAAATTATTTTAAATTAACAACTAGTAATATCACTGAATATCACAGTTACTACTATATTGTCTCTTAGCTTATTTGTACATAGTGAAGGTGTGTGGGCCCGGGAAGTGTCCACTTGAATTCACCCTCACTGTCCAAGTCCACCCTCTGAATACACGCGTCCTTCCGCCCTCACACCTCGGCATATCAAAAATATTCCACTACTGCACAAAATTCATAACAACTCTATTACACAATTTTCAAGAGTGTTCGTCAGTAATAAGTAAGTGATAATTCATAACAAGTTGAGTGCCTCTAAACAGAGCAACCGTATCAAATCTAACCAGTCGCAATCATCAATTTACGGCTCGAATCATTAAAAACAAATTATTTCCAGCTCATTAGACTGCATCAAGATACGATATTCAAACTGGGAAGATGTCACCGATTCGATAAATGTTCTACGGGTACAAAATTGTGGTTATCATAAATCCAACGGTACTCGACCGAAGAAATTCAAAATTTTATTTGAATCTCGTTTAAACTTTCCTGAGCAGTGGCGTATTGAAGCGTACGTCTTTTCAAAACAATGACACTACATTACCTCTTCAAGATGAACGCATGGCGATATTACGCTTGGTCTATATTAATACGCTCACAATTACATTGAAAGATAACCAACCAAATCTAAATCCTGAAAAGTGATTTGCTTAAAGTTCATTTAACTTCAATCAATTCATATTGACCAATACTGCGCGCCTTAAGGCTACACTATCGTAGTACTATCAAACAAACGTAATTTCACATTATATTTTCTTAACAAGAACCAACCTAAGGAATACGCAGGTTATCGTCGCCATAGTCACAGAATGTAACCCTCGAAAGAAGATATGGCAAGACCGAAGCATGGACAGGAAAACAAAAATGAGACTAGTCTGAACTGTCATTTCTCTCTATGATGCTGAAACACCGACGAGAGGATACTCGTGTAGATCGACTGGTAAGAACAGTATCCCTGCCTGTATTTAGCACCAGATATCGACCGCCACCTCAGGAATTAGGAAAATGTCAAGTTTAACCATCGTCCTCCAAACCAAACAAACCAAACCTCCAACCAAAAATCCTCGTCTCATCGTAAGTCGAGTTTCCCTTCCCTCCATTTCCTCGTATACAGTCCAAATTATCATTCCGTTTGCCCGTCCATCTCCCTTCCTTTAGTCTCGTCAAATTTGTTTCCCAATTCTGCATGACTCTGGTTAAGTATTCATTTTTGGTCCAACGAGTCGGATCATAAAGGAATTAAGCATATCTACGAATTCAAATTCTCAGATATTTTTGGCATTGTTACGAGACACGATAACACTGTTTTCCAACCATCAACACGATGGACTTGTTATAACATCGATGCAGAGTCCATTCCAAGAATGCACAAGAAATGCCCTGCATCATGATGCGGCAAGGATCGAGACTGCATTCGTTGAGGGTAAAGCAAGTTTATTTCAATATTTAATGACAGTCCTACATTTTAATCAGTTGCCTACACATAGATCTTTCACATAGAATCTTTCAATTGCGTTATGCGAGCGTACGACCACAGGAACAAAACCACTCCGGCGAATAATACTCGCAAATCGTCCGTTAAGGATGACGTTTTAAACGTCACTGTGACGAAGATTCATACTCGCACTCTCATTGTGGTTTTGGCAAAATTTGACACTGTTTACAGTTCAGGTGACTAATTCATCACTTGCTCGATAATGAATCACGGGAACAATTGATGGGGTCACAGACTAGCACAGCACAGAATCTAACACCAACACAACTTCTCGCAACTGCACGTGCGGTTATTTTTAAAATTGATGTACAAAAATGAAAATAACAAATGTACATAAACAGATTCGCACCTATTGAGCAAGCTGTCAGTCATTATTTATTATTCTTAAAAAAGACCCCAAGGATTTCCTGAAAGCGAAAAGGCAACAATACGTTCTTAATATGGTAACTAGTTTCAGGAGGCAGACCTGACTGGATACTGGACGGCAATGGTACACAGTGGCACCCACATGATGCAGCACCAACAGAATGCTGTGATCAGAAGATACAGTTTAGGGCGGTCAGCCGGCAGCCATCCGTTCTCGAGATGCTCCACAACCTGCGGATCCAGGATTGAGCTGAAGACTCGCAATCATAAAGGATAGTCAACTCATGATTGCAAAAATGCAGATCTTCAATTTCTAATCAAAAAAATAAGTAATGATAAGATGATTACTCATTGTAAAAAAAAAAGGTTGGAATGTCCAATTGCTAATCAATAGCACTGATGTCAATAGGATAGAAAATATGCTTTTTTGCCTCGGATCCTTTTTAAAGGACGACTGGGAAATTTAGTAGGCTTGATGCCCTTTTGAAAAAGTGTATGATCTCCCGAGTATTGACGTCAAAAAACACTGAATGCTAAAGATCTCTTGGGTTGATGTCTAGTTTTAAGATGCATGAATAAGTCACGTGAACTAATAACAAAATAAAAGCAGCGACTTTTGCAGCTTACCTATCATGAAGAGGAAGAATGCAGCAGGGACGGAGGTAGAAAGATGCCACTATATTGTTGGCGTATCCTCAGAATGTGATTCAACATCCAAAATTCCAGTGATCTTATACCTACACTTAGCATAGGATATTTCAGCATATTATACAATTGTTTGCTAACCTTCCATATAGAGACAGAGAATTCTTTCTTTAATCATTCACCTAGATATAATATTTTTTCTATATTACAAACCTTACTAGAACATTCACAAGTTCTTATCAAACATGAAGTGAGGAGTATAAAAACAAAGGCAGCAATATTCAAAAGATTTAAAAAAAAATTGAACGCAGACAGTGAGGATTACTAATTTAGAATGTACTGAATTCGAGATTTTATAGGAAATATAACTGTTTCTTCCAAAATCGTTTTTCCAAATCACTATTAAAAACAAAGACAGCAATCGTAGCGCAAAAATAGTAGCAAAATAAGCAAAGGCAACAATATGCACTTCAACCGAACAACCCCCAAGGATGTGTCACGTGATAAAATGCCCGCTTCATTGACTGTTGATGTCGATTTTAGAATGAAACATCATACCAACTAACTAACTAACTAACTAACCATCACGCCGTTTCCCTGCAGGGGTAGGCAGAGAGGATTGAACGCCACACTCTTCTATCCTGGCACACCACTTTTGCTTCGGCCACATTCATACATCTTCTCATACACGTTCTACGATTGTTGCGGCTTTTAACAGGGCCATCCTCAAATACTTGTAGTACCTGATCGTGCCAGGTCTTTCGCGGACGCCCTCTATTCCTGTTGCCTTCAACATTCGCCTCATATATTTTCTTAACCATCCTTTCCTCGTTCATACGTTCCACATGACCAAACCATCTCAGCACTCCTTTCTTTATTCTATCTACCACACTACAGCCAGCATTGCATTCAATTCTAATTTTTTCATTCCTCACTCTATCGACCAAAGATTTTCCACACAAGCGTCTTAGTGACCGCATTTCCACCGCATTCAATCTACTTTCATTCCTCTTTTGCCAATTCCAGGCTTCACT